>PVIR01018049.1:0-33880 GCA_004026965.1 Petromus typicus
TTTTTTTAGGTACCAATACAGACTGTAAAGAACAACCCAGGCAACACTGATATTCTAAGGTTACTAAATATTAGCAGGAAAGAGACTGGCAAAAATCATCTCAGAAAACAGGGCAGGTACAAAGCCAAAAACAACAGCAACGACAAAAACTCAGAGATGAGGAAACACTCAAAGTCTCAGATACAAAGATCCAGGTAACACAGGGGGAAAGGAAATAGACAAGTTTGAAGGTCACTATCCAGGGTCCTCAGTGGTAACCAAAGCAGATCTAGTAAAATGGAAATCAGAACTGATCTCTGAGATGAAAGCAGAGATATTGGACACTGTCAACATGATGATTAATAAAGCTAAAGAGGAAATTATTGAGTTGATAGAATATAAGACAGAAAAAGCAATGGAACCTTTTAAACAACTACAGCAGAAGTCCAGGAAATTAAGAAAAAAACTGAAAGTTTACACAATAGAATGAATATGGCAGAAGACTGAATTTCAGACCTACAAGATAGGATCTCAACCAATGAACAGGAAAGGCATAATCTATGAAAAAAACGAAGGGATAATGAAAAATCAATCCAACAGCTACTAGATGATTCAAAGAAGAACAACATAAGATTGACTGGAGTCACTGAGGAAGCAGGAGATAATGCTAAAGACATTAAAAAGCTATTCACAGAGATAATGGCAGAAAACTTCACAGGAAAAGGAAAAGAATTGGACATACAAATATATGAAGCATACAGAATTTCATATGCCTGTGACATGAAAAAATCTACACCTAGGCATATAATTATGAAAGTTCCAGATATCCAAAAAAAGAATGAAATGCTGAAAGCAGTGAGAGAAAGGAAAACAGTTACATTCGAAGGGAAGCTCGTCAGGATCACAGCAGACTTCTCAACTCAAACACTCAGTTCAAGAGGAACCTGGAGTGAAGTCTTTCAAGTCCTAAAGGAAAAATTCAAACTTCCAACACACACTGATGTATCAGGCAAAACGATCCTTCAAAATGGAAGGGGAAATAAGATACTTCCATGACAAGGAACACCTGAAAAACTTCACAAATATGAAACTAGTGCTCCAAAGATTCTAAAGAATATCTTGGAGAAAATAAGGAAAGTTACAAATCCATGAGACCTAACCGAATCACCCCATGGGACCAAACAAGAAACTGATGGGAAAAGGGCAAAAGTAGAATAATACAGCCAAGAACAGAAAAACATGGCAGCACTAAATTTGCCTATGTCAGTCATAACCATGAATGTCGATGGACTCAACACGCCAGTTAAGAGATACAGACTGGCAGAGTGGATCAAAAAGCAAGATCCTACAATCTGCTGCATACAAGAAACACACCTAATTCCGAAATAAACCTATGGACTGAAAGTAAAGGGATGGAAAACAATACTCCATGCGACAGGAAACACCAAGAAAGCAGGAGTGGCGATTTTATTTGCAGATAGAATAGACTTCCAGCCAAAACTATAGACAGAGATAAAGATGGACACTATCCTTTAGTACAGGGAAAAATCCAAGAGAAAAAAATAACAATCTCAAATATTTATGCTCAAATTCTAATGCACCCAACTATATAAAACAAACATTAACGGACATGAAAAACCAGATAAACTCCAATACAATATTAGTAGGGGAGGGCCGGGGATATAGATCAGTGGTTCCGGCGCCTGTCTTGCAAGCGCAAGGATCCAGGTTCAATCCCCGATAACCACATACAATACTGGGTGTGGAGATTCACCCCAGCAGCAACCAGCACCACATACCACACTGCTGGGTGTGGTGGCTCACACCTGTAACCCCAGCACTCAGGAGGCAGAGGCAGTAGGATTGCTGTGATGTGAATTTGAGGCTGAGCTCAGGGCCAGCCTGAACCACAAAGCGAGACCCTGTCTCAAAAAACCTAAAAAAAAAAAAAAAAAAAAGTAGGGGAACTCAATACCCCACTGTCACCAAGAGACAGATCGACTGGACAAAAAGTAAAAAAAGGAAATACTGGAGCTAAACCAGACTCTTCAGCAAATGGACTTAATAGATGCCTACAAAGTATTTCACCCAACAAAGTCAGAATTTATATTCTTCTCAGCTGCTCATGGATCATTCTTCACAATAAACTGTGTTCATTCATAGAACAGATTAAAGCAAATATAAATGGACTAAAGTTATCCCTTGTATACTGTCAAAACATACTGGCCTGTAATTGGAGCTGAATAGCAAAGAAAAGCCCAGGATCCTCACAAACACATGGAAACTGAACAACACTCTGCTGATCAACCAATGAGTCACAGAAGAAATTAGAGAAGAAATTGAACAGTTCTTACAATTAAACGATAACCCCAATACAAAATATAGAAATTCATGGGACACAAAGGAAGCAGTTCTATGAGGAAAATTCATAGCAGTGAATGCATACATCCATAAAACAGAGCAAGCTGAAATAAACAGTTTAATACTAAACCTCAAGTGACTAGAAAGAGAGAAGCCAGACAAACCCAAAACTCACACTAGGCAAGAAATTATAAGGATTGAGGCAGAAATTAATGCAATAGAAACCAAGAGAACGGTTGAAGAAATCAATGAATTGAAAAGTTGGTTCTTTGAGAGGATAAACAAAATTGATAGACCCTTAGCCAACCTTATTAAACAAAGAAAGGAAAACGCTCATATCTATGCTATGAGGAATGAGAACGGAGAAATTACTACCAACCCAGAGGAAGTCCGGAGGATAATAAACACCTACTTTGGAAAATGGAAAATGGAAAATGTAGAAGAAATGGATAGATTTCTAGACACATATGAACTCCCAAAGTTGAATAAAGAAGATATAGAAATCTTAAATACCCCAATATCAATCTGTGAAATGGAAAATGTAATTAAAAACTGGCCAACAAAGAAAAGCCCTGGACCTGATGGTTTTACTGCTGAATTCTATAAAACTTTTAAAGAAGAGTTAGTGCCTCTACTTCTGAAACTCTTCAGTGAAATTGAAAGGGAAGCAGTACTCCCAAACTCATTCCTGGAAGCAACCATTACCCTGATTCCAAGAGCAGAGAAAGATTCAACCAAAAAAGACAACTACAGGCCAATATCCCTAATGAATATCGATGCAAAAATCCTCAATAAGATCCTGGCAAACAGAATACAGAGAATTATCAAAAAGATTATACACCCTCACCAAGTTGGATTCATCCCAGGGATGCAAGGATGGTTCAACATATGTAAATCAACAAATGTTATACACTATATTAACAGACTCAAGGACAAAAACTATATGGTCATCTCAATTGATGCAGAAAAAGTGTTTGACAAAATACAACACCCATTTATGTTCAAAACCCTACAGAAGATTGGAATAGATGGTCTCTATCTCAAACTAATAAAAGCTATTTATGAGAAACTATCAGCCAGCATTATACTAAATGGTCAAAAACTGAAACCTTTCACACTAAGATCAGGAACAAGATAAGGATGTCCTCTCTCACCACTTCTGTTCAATATAGTTCTGGAAATATTAACCATAGCAATTAGGCAAGAGAACGAAATAAAGGAAATAAAGATAGGAAAGGAAGAAGTTAAGTTGTCATTATTTGTGATGACATGATACTCTATCTAGAGGATCCTAAAAACTCAATTAAAAAACTGCTAGGCCTAATCGCCAAATTTAGTCACATAGCTAGGTCAACATTCAAAAATCAATAGCCTTTGTAAACACAAACAGTAGACCAACTGAGATAGAAATTGGGGAGTCAGTCCCTTTCACAATAGCACCCCCAAAAATAAAATACCTAGGAATCAATCTAACAAAGGAGGTGAAAGACCTCTACTCTGAAAACTATAGCACTCTGAAAAATGAGATACAAGATGATATCAAAAAATGGAAAGACATACTTTGCTCCTGGGTAGGAAGAACCAATTTCATCAAAATGGCTATCCTCCCCAAACTACTATACAAATTCAATGCAATCCCAATTGAAATCCCAACCGCATATTTCACAGATGTAGAGAAAAAAAATCCAAACATTCATCTGGAACCACAAAAGACATAGAACATCAAAAGCAATTCTATTGAGATTGTAACAAAAAAGTAAGGAAACAAATTTTATATATATGGGGGGGTGGTAGGGTGGGTGGGGCTATGGGAAAAAATGAGAATTAAGTTGTGTCTTATACTGGTACAAATCCCCATTATGGAGTGCAAGCATGATGTGTATATTTAATGTACCAATAAAGATAATTAAAAAAAAAAAAAGCAATTCTAAGCAACAGGGACATAGTAGGTGGTATTACAATCCCAAACCTAAAACTATAGTATAAAGCCACCATGATAAAGACTGCATGGTACTGGCAAAGTAACAGACCTGAGGATCAATGGAGTAGATTAGAAGATCCAGAAACTACTCCAGATACACTCAGACATCTCATCTTTGACAAAGGAGCCAAAAATCTTCAATGGAAGAAAGATGGCCTCTTTAACAAATGGTGCTGGAAAAACTGGGCTTTAACTTGCCAAAGGCTAAAACTGGACCTAGCTCTTTCACCATGTACCAAGCTAAAATCAAAGTGGATAATAGACATAAATAAAACAGACACTCTGAACCTGCTGCAAAACAGGTTAGGTAAAACTCTTAAAGACATTGGCTTAGGGAAAGACTTCTTGAATAAAACCTCTATAGCACATGCATTGGCAGAAGAAATTAACAAATGGGACCTCATTCTTTTAAAAAGCTTCTGCACAGCAAAGGAAACCACTGACAGAGCAAAAAGACAGCCAACAATGTGGGAAAAAATCTTTACCAGCTGTTCCTCAGACAAAGGGCTATTATCTAGAATATATAAAGAGCTCAAAAAAATCAGCCCACCCAAATTTAAAGACCCAATTCAAAAATGGGCATCTGAAATAAACAGATACTTTTCAGAGGAAAAAGTAAGAACAGCTAAGAAGCATATGAAGAAATGCTCAACATCATTAGTTATTCAAGAGCTGCAGATGAAAACAACACTGAGATTTCATTTAACTCCACAAAGAATGGCTGCCATCTCAGAATTAGCCAGCAACAAATGTTGGTGAGGCTGTGGAGAAAAGGGAACCTTTCTCCACTGTTGGTGGGAATGTAGACTAGTACAACCTCTGTGGAGATTCCTCAAAAAATTAGGATTGGAGGTCCCATTTGACCCAGCCATTGCTCTGCTAGGCATATACACAAAGGAATTAAAAGAGTCATTTCAAACAATGTATGTGCACCCATGTTTATAGCAGCTCAGTTTGTGATTGCTAAGTCTTGGAGACAACCCAAATGTAAATCAACTGGAGACAAGATAAAGAAGATGTGGTTCTTTTATAAAATGGAGTATTATTCTGCCAATAAAAATAAGATTGAGTCATTCATACTCAAATGGATGTACCTTCAGGATATCCTCGTAAGCGAAATAAACAGATCACAAATGTGTAAATATCATATCTTTTCTCTGGTATGAGAAAATGAAGTTGTAAATGAGTTGTAGTATGTATAGTTGATATTGTGAAGTAGAAAACATTTAAAAGGAAAGAGTGTAAGGGTAAATAACGAGGGGAAAATGAATCTGATAATAGTAAAGAAAAAAGAAAACCAATATTGTGTATATAGGGGGTGGGGGTTGCAGGGCAGGGGGAAAAGGGAAAAAATAAGAATCAAGTCATGTCATATTCTGGTACAATCTCTTAATGTTGAATGTGATTATGATGTGTATTCATAATGTACCAATAAAGATAATTTTTAAACATTATACCATATATTTTCTAGAGAAAGAGAATGTTGTTACATACTAAAAGTACTATCAAGCATAAGGAGAAATGTGAATGTTTTAAGTTTCTATAATTGATCTATGAAGGACAAAAAAATATGAATTGAAGAAAAAGTAGACAGTTCACAAAATTGTAAAAGATTTAACTTGTTACATGGGGATATTGTTATAGTTAGTAGAAATTAAAGGATAAGTAGAATAGTTTTTTTTTAATCAATACTGTTTCCTAAAGGTAACAAAATTCCCCCCAAAGGGGTCAGCCTTTGAACTGAATCTATCTTGTAGTCTACCTATTGGCAACAAAAGGGTTGTCATTATTTGTGATGACATGATACTTTATCTAGAGGATAAATCCTTAACAGTAGAACTCTGGTTAAACATCCTGGGTAGGACAGCAACAAACCTTTTGACTCATTCATTTCTCCCAATGAATCCCAGTCCATCTGCTTATCACCTCCTTATCAAAAGTTAAAGACCTTCTGTAAAACGGAAGAAACTAATCTCATCAATAAGATTCATATCTTATCATCAATTTTTTTAATTTAAAAAAATAACATGTAGATCCAAAAGAATTCTTATAAAATATATGCAAGACACAAAGTAAGATGACTTCAAAAGCTTCTATGTAGACATCATCCTTTTTATGAATAAGAACCTTTAGTCAGCTGCATCCCATTTCCCAAAAGGGGAAATGCTATCCTAAATTTTTTAAATCTGCTTTTGCATTATCCATGTTTAAGCATATATGTATTATTGAACAATACATTATATAATTTTGCATAAATTGTGCTTTTCTTAAATGAAAGCTCACTATTTCTAGTCAGTACTATAGCTTTGCCCTGAATAAATGTTTTAGTTTACATGGATTTGATTTTTTTACACAATTTCATATTTTTACATTCAACAATGATTTGTGCCACTGTCATGTATTGGAAATTCTGTCTTTTCCTAAACAATCTGCAATATAACCTCAGTCATAAATTTAAAAGTTCCATTTTGTTAAAAAAAAAGGGGGGGGAGGGCAGGGGAGAGAAGGAAGGAAGGAAGGGAAAAAGAAAGTGGTTTTGTGGAAATTGCAATCATAAATGCAAGGCAGGTGTTCCTGGAAGATTTTTAGGGTGCAAGGTTACCTAGAAAAGGATATTCTGTAGATAATTTGCTGGTATGTCCTTTTTCCATTTCCTCAAACTCATAAAAACCCTGGTCTCTAATCCTAATTGTGTAATTCCTCTCTTAGAAAGCTGCCTGCTATCCCTCGTGACAGAATGCTCTTATCCTTTCTAGATTCCTTGTCTGTTGGTAAATTCTTTTTACTTTCTGCATCAGCAGCCTTCCATACCCTGTCTGGAACAGCATTTCTGTTTCTGTTTCTCTCACACACTGGCATGTGTACACATACATATAATATAAAAGGGAAAAGAAAATAAAGAATGTATTTAGGCTTGTATTTTAGCAGCTGAGGGCAACCTTACCATCTCCTGGTGCTTCTTCCCAAGGTATTGTATACCTACCACCTGGTTGCCAGATTACTTCAATCTTTTCTCACAAAACTGCTCGTGTACTCTCTTACACTCTACTGTTTAATATCTAGACCCCTTACCCAATATTCAAGACTAAAATTCTTTCCCAGCATCAGTCCAACAAAAGCTCACTGTAAAGAAATATTCTGGCTAAATGATTTATAAATTTTCAACAGACCATTGCATTTCCCATCCATATTATCTTGCTTACATGTTCTTTTCCCCCCAAAATGAGTCATTTCCTCTTACTATAAATACTACTCAGGTTTTAAGTTCTAGTACAAATCCTACATTTTCTGAGATTTTCCATTCCACAGTAGACCACATTAGCTCATCTCTTTAGATCAATAATTCTCATAGGCTCTAATGTCTGAAGCACTTAACACAAGCTGTGGTGAGCCTAGGCAGGAGGTAACACAATCCCATCTTCTGTCGTCTCATTGTTCCTACTGTTGGGTTGCAATTTTGCAGACTCTGGTTGGACAGTTAAGTGCTGACAGGGCATCTGCTACTTGAAGACTTGTAGCAGGATAACTAGGCTATGGGACAGAACATTGTATGTTCCACCAGGCACAAGGTAATTCCCATACATATGATAGGTTTTATGCTTTATTTATCCAACCAAAGGATAAAATGTCTTAGTTAATTTTTCTGGTTGTGGAGACAAAATACTCAACATCCAACATTAAAGGAGGAAAAATTTATTTTGGCTCAATCTGTAGAGGTTTCAGTCCATATTCTGGGGGCTGTAAGGCAGAGTGGCATGGCACAGGGGCATCAGAGGGGAGAAATAACCCAGGCCAAGCAGGCAGGAGACAGCAAAACAGCAAGCAGCAAGCAGCAAGCAACAAGCAGCAGGCAGCAGGCAGCAAGCAGCAGCAGAAGAAGCAGCAGCAGCAGTAAGCCTGCCTTCTTTCTCTTCCTTTTCTACCTTCCAGGCTACCCAAATTTTTGCGTAGTGCTACCCACACCAGCTGGGTTATCCTTAATCCCATCACATACACACTAATTCAGTCATCTTTGAAACGACCCACTTATGACTGCATGGGCCTTGAGGGTGACATCTAGATATAAGCCATAAAAATGTCTTTATTGCATAATCTTTCCCTGTGCACTGAATGTTTTATTCTGATTGCTTCTGAGTTTGTGGAATCCTGTGTACAATCTTTTGTTGATGGAGTTACCTCCATCATGATTTTTACATAATAATGAAGAAAAATATCTTTTAAAAAAATTCCCTTCCCTATCTTGGTCATTTTTTTTTTTTTTTTTTAGAGAGAGTCTCTTTTTGTAGTTCAGGCTGGCCCCAAACTCACTATGTAGCCCTGGCTAGCTTCAAACTCACAGAAATCCTCCTGCCTCTCTGTCTCCCAGGTTCTGGGATTACAGGCATGAACTACCATGCCTGGCAATGTGGTATGTGGTTACTGGTGATCAAACTCAGTACCTTCCCCTTGCCAGGCAGACTCCAGAAACACTGAGCTAAATCCCAGGCCCTATTGATTACTTCTTATGTGTCACATAATTTTCTGTGCTCAAACTTTCCTTCTAACACTCTTGCCTATCAAATTACTCTCCTATTCTCCTGGATATCAGGTAAACTGGTGATCTTAGACAAAGGCTATGGCTTCCATTTCTGGGGCCCCAAGAGGTCAATTTCTAATTATCATCCAAAAATAGACTCCTCTCTGTATAATCTTTTCTGTTTGGTTGGCCAACAGGTAGCAAATATTTTATATTTCTGGAGAAGCTTGGATAAACTCAGATTTCTAAATTGGGGGAATGCAGCCCCTAGGATTCTCCGATCTGGACTAAAGGACACCATCTATGGTCACAGGCCATGTAAAGACCAGCTGATCATAGGGCACTGGTACTACTGGTATACTCCCACACGGACCAGCCAGGAGTACAATGGATGCATAAAAGTCATGAATGTCATGATGAAGTTACTTGTGTTCTCCCAACAGAAAATACAGTTAGAATGTTGTAAAGAAAAGGTTCTTAACGAATAAGTGCCTGACCACTATCACAAGGGACTCTGCCAAAATCATAAGTTTTTCCTGAGTGAATTTAAACCATAGACTTGTTATTAGAGAATCTAGATCTTGAGATATTTACAGGTAAAGAAGCCTAATTTACACTGGGGTTGGACGTGCTGATGGGGTGCATCTGCATACTACACTCAGATACATCCAACTGAATATGTAATATAAAGGCAGTGACATGCAACTGAGAAAACTGGGAACAGGGACAGCTGTCTACTTCATGTAGGGTGGTTAATACCAAACAATATCCAGGGACAGTGCACCTTTTAAAGACAGAGGGTCAAAACTATAACCCAAAACCCACTTATTTATTCCAAAATGCCAACACTGTAATTAAGCCTGAATGCTGAGGTTTTAGTTTATAAAGGACAACTCATAGGGCTTGTGTCACCATTAGAGAGAAGGCTCTGCATGTCTGCTGGAGCACACACGCCATAGATTCTCCACCAAGGGCATAGACTATAACAAAACTATCTCCCAAGCCAGGCATGGTGGTGCCCACCTGTAATCCTAGCACTTGGGAGGCTGAGGCAGGAAGGACTGCTGTGAGTTCAAGGCCAGCCTGCACTACGCAGCAAAACTTTGTCTCAACCCCTCCCCCTCAAAAAAAAAATCCTTAGTACTAGAAAACAAACAACAATACAATTGTCTAGCCTGTCCACAATCCCTTTAGCAGTCCAGTGTAGTTGGTTAAAAAAAATAAAAACTAGACAATTCATGCAGAGTGATTGTGGATTACAGGATGGCAAGGTAGTGCCCAACATTGCTCTCTTGAATAAACAGCTCATGCATGTAGGGATCATGTCATGCTGTTTTGGATTATACTTATTATTTCCCTCTTTAGTATTTATTATTTAGATGCTGAGTCTCAGGCCCAGTTTGCATTCACCTGTAATAAATAGCACTTATTCTCTCCCACAACTAGGTGCATAACTCCAACCTTTGGCATGAGGTAGTAGTGTGAAACCTTGACTTCTTATTCTGCCCTCCTACTATGAGAATGTTTTATTACATAGATGATATCATGCTAACCACTGAGAGTCTCACACATTTAGGAAAACATCTAGAGGTTACTCAAGGACATCTCAAAGAAAGGGGATGAAAAATCAGTTCTCACAAGATACAGATATCTGGCAGTGTTCTAGAGGTTCTGGGAGTATTGTGGTTGGGTAAGATGCACACAATGGCTGAAAATATCATTGAGAAAAATTTATCACTGACTATAAAGTTTGTACCAATGAATGAAAACAGTTACACATGTTCTTAGGACTCAGGGAATTGGCACATTTTCAAACTTCACCTTGCTCAGTTTTCCCTCCTCCATATATTTTGATAAAAAAGGATCATGTAGGATAGGAAAAAAAGGATCAAGAGGCTTTTGAACAAACTAATATCTTGTAGGGGTGGCCAAATGGTTATGTGCCCAGTACCCCAATGACCATTTGATCTAGAGGTTATCAGAAGGTTACCCTGAAAGTTACTTAAGGACCAAGGCAGAAATAACCTGAAAAGGCAGTTCAATAGTCTTCAGGTCTCCATCATAGAATGAGGTGGGAACTAGGGAATCACGTCTGACTGAGTCAAAGCCTGGGGGCCCCTGAGCACCCTTAAGGACACAATCTTGTCTAGAATATGCACACAGTAGGACAACTTATGTAAATATGACTTAGTATGGACTATCATGTATGTATCACTATGTCCTTGTGTAAGGACATAGTGATATAAAGCTGTGTAGCAGCCTCCATAAGGGCCAAGGAATAAAGACATTCTGCTTATGGTCATATTGCTGATGCTGGCTCCATTTGTTTCCTTTACCCTGGAAACCTCACCACAAAAATGTTCCTTCCCATCCCCACCTCCAACCCTGACAAGTGGCTTATCTGCCAGGATGAGGTGAGTGTCCCATTGGCATCTGTGGAAACAGTACTTAACAACAAGGGAGAGCCCCAAGGAGTTGCTGACATGCTCCCCCTAGACTTGCTTTGGCTACCTGTAGCCACTCTTTTATAGCATGGAAGTCCTGGAAGACTGGGAAGTGGTCTACCTGACACCCAAGAATGTGCTGAAGGCCTTAGAAACAGTGGACACATAACTCCTCTCCACTCTGCTCTTTTCTACAGGGTTGGACAAGAGACAGAAGACTTCTCCAACAAATGGACCAACTGCAATAAACAGAGAAAAACCTGGAGTGAAGGCTGGTTGCTGAAAAAACTATGCTGTGGGACACAGGGAACACTGCCTCCTTCCAAAGCATAAGTCTCTATCACCAAGAGAGTCTCTTGATACTGAAGACCTGGTATTGACAAAAGATAGAGGTGAATGAGGCCCTACCCAACGAGGGGAACATGAAGTTGTAAGAGCTAGTGAAACAATTAAAACAAAAGGTGGGTGAAATAATGCCCAAATGGTTACTATAGTTATGGGACAAAGGGTCTGATCACAGTGTTAAGCCCACAGATGTCCCAACTAGCCAGCATAGCCAGCCTCTCTATGGGATGGGTTTTGCAGAACATGCAGAGGACAGCCCCACAAGCAGCTAATCAGAATCTGATAAAGTGGTTGATGAGAAGCAGCCACTTGGTTTAGGCAAATCCAAGCAACTTTCTGGACCAAGTCACAAAGTGAACAACCTACCTAGTAGCTGTGCTATAGGAAATGGACAAACAATGTTTGCCATTCATTATTGTAGCCCTGATGAAGAACTGCTTACGACACACATGAAAGACTTGATCCTGGCTAACAGTACTACTGGTTCATTTGGGACAGTGGTGGCTCTTTTAGCGTCCTTTGCCAATTGCTTAGGTGAAATGCCAAGGTAAGGCGGGACCTGTGAAGTTCCTATCACTAAAGGGGAAAAAAAAGCCAAGTGGGATTGGGTAGGTCCATTAAGGTAAGCCAGTGCCATATTTGGTCAGACCTGATGGCTGCCAGCCTAGTCACAGACAAGATAAATAGTTAGCCTCTGGATGAATTGCTGACTCTGTGACAGCAGCTGTACCCCACGCAGCAATACTGGCTGATAAACCCAAAGGTAAATATAGCCCCAGGAAAACAAAATGACATGACATTGACATCTTTTTACCCAGTTTAGAAATCAAGCCAAGATACCTAGTTATTTGGGATACAGGGATAGTGGAGGCCACATGTGAAATTGACTATTTATTGGTCTCCAAAAAATATACAGTGCATATTGGCATTGATGGACACCAGAGCCAAATCAACACTAATCTATGGCAACCTAAACCAGTTCACAGGATCCACTCCATGTATAAAAGGGAACAGAGGTCACGATATTCCAGTCTGGAAGGCCCCCGTGACATGAGTATTGGGCACTTGACCCTGAGCCTCCTTATAATGTCTGTATTCCCCCAGTTACTAAGTATATATTGGGATGGACACACAGACTGGTGCTTGGCTTGACACCATGAGAGGTGAATTCCATTTACAAGAATTTCCTTTTCCATGATAAAAACCATTCTCTGAGGAAATCCTCATCGTGCACTTCTGACTCTCCTGTAAGATACCGGGTTGTATGCATAAAACAGTACCAGCTGCCTGGAGGCCATGAGGACATAGGCAGACTATTTGGAGCTATAAGAAACTAAAATGACTTACCTTGCACATAACCTATTCAGTTTCCTAGTATGGACCATGCCAAAGCTAAACAAAACACGGCAAATGACTGTAAATTACCTGTAATTGAAAAAAGTGACTCCCTCATTACACACACTGTACCTAATACTACAGACATAATAGACTGTCTGACCTGATGCTGAGTTGATACCATTATGTTATAGATTTGGCTAATGCCTTCTGCTAACTATCACATCTGATAGGACCAATCCGTGTTGAGTTGGGAAGGCTGCCAATGGACCTTTCAGGTGTTGCCAAGGCTATTTGTATAGCCCAACTCTGTCATGGCCTGGTAGTCCAGGACTTAGCCACCTGGACCAAGCCATGCTGTGTCATTATTCCATTCTATTGATGACATGGGATCTCCATATATTAAGGGCCCACCATTACAGACATACCCCACAACCACGACACTGGGTATCATAGGGGGCACCATACTTGTTGGATGGCCTGGTAGTTTTATGTACGACCCTTGATACCAGAGGTAGGGACTATAAACCTAGCCCTCCAGGTAAAAGTCTTTGCTTAAACATTCCTAAATGGTCCTGTCCCTAAATGTCACATACCAGGCTTTGATGCTGTTCATGGACAAAACTTCCCAAAGTTTTTTAAAAAATGGTTTTATAAAACTGCATGGTTCTTGATTTGCTAATCATAACACAAAGAACTTGTGCCGTTTTATATATAAAATGTTACATTTTTATTTCTGATCATCTGACACAGGTACCAGAGACCTTACACAAAATCCATGCAGAAGTGCCCACCATCCAGGCTTTGCAACAGGACCCTCTTACCCAATGGTGGGAATCCTTAGAATCCACCTAGTGCTGGGTGGCTACGAGTTCTGCTGTGACAACAGTAAAGTTAATGGAATTCTGTTATTTTCTTTATTGTTGTGCCCTGTGTACACTAGCCCATTCAACTCTATGGGCTGCTATAAAAAGTAACAGTCCATGGCCTTTAAAGGGACAAATGTAGGGAATCAGTTCTGATTGATTCAAAGCCCAGAGGCATCTACGAACCCTTAAGGACACGACCCCACTGTCTAGCACATGCTCACAGTGGACACATTTATGTAAGCATGACTTAGCATAGAAGACCTCACATGCGTCACATAGTTGTGTGATAGCCTACAGAAGGGCTGAAGAATGAAGATGCCTTGCTCCCTGCTTGTGGTCTTCTTGCTGATGTCAGCTCCATGTGCTTTCTTTACCCTGGAATCTCACCCATGAGCCTTTTGCCCTCCAACCCTGACGATGGCTTAGGAGCAGCAAATGCTGGTCCTACATAAAATCCTTCAGGAGGAGGAATCCATCACTGGATCTGTAAAAGCAGCATATCTAATAAAGGGTTTTATGAAGAGTCAAGAATAGGATATGGTCGTTATGAGGGTCATTTATATTGGTTTTTATATTAATTATTCTTGTTTAAGTTAGCAGCCCTTGCCTATTAACAAACTTCTACAAATTCTCTTTTCCAGATTCAACCAATGTTCTTCCTCAGGCTTTTGACTCTCTGGACTATCAACAACTCCCAACTGATCTCAGTCTTCACTTCTTCCCAACTGAATCAGTCAGGGCAAGAGTTTCACGTCCCCCTACAGGGAGGAACTAAGTCTATACTCAGCAGGAAGTAGTTCTAAAATCTTGAGAATGTTGGCCTTCAACAAGCCATAATGAATTATAGGAACCACAGCTTTCAGGAGAAAATTAGGGTAAGAGGTAGAGCAAGAACAAGTAAACAACACAAAGCCATAGAGTAACCGTTGAGAAACTAGTACAGTAAAAAACAAAAAATTGAGGGACCTACTACCCTTTCTTCGTTCAGCCATGGGCACAACACTACCCCTATGATTATCCATGTTTAAGTTTAGCAGATTGTGATGTCCAAGATGGCAGATCATTGACATCAATAGACATAGAATGGGAGGCACTTGTAGTGTGAGGTTTCTGACCTCAATGGGAGGCACCTGGTTGTAAAGGTATTAAAAGTGTCTAATTTCTTAAATTCTGAAAGCCTGAGTAAACAAGAGTTCCTCTTCCTTTTTTTCCCCTTTGTTTCTACTGCTACTGTTCCATGATCTTCAATAAATATAATTACTTACTACAAAGTATCCAGTCGGTAATTCTTTCCTTCTCCTGCACAAGAACCAGGACTATTTTTCTGTCCATTTAACTGCAACAAAACCAAAGAGAGCAAGAATGATCGTGTCAAAATATCAAGTGCCAACAAGAATAATTAATATAAACATCAGAACACCAAAAGAGAAATGTCAACTTGTCCCTTAATCCCCCGAGACGTGTAAAGTCAAAGGTAGAGGATCTCAGGCTGACACAGCCTCATTTGCATTGCAGTTTTTACACACACACACACACACACACACTTTGGACACCATGATACCTCCTCTAAAGACCTTCTAGTCAAGAACTCCCTCTCCGGTTGGGCAGACTGAGTCAGGTACCTTGCTGAGCCATGATTACTCTCAGTCCCCAACTTGGATCCACCTGTCATCCCGAGACTGTAAGAGTCCCCCGCCCTCGGCAGGAAATGAGCTCTTCTCGCTGGCGTGCTCTCATTCAGAGGAATTCACTTTGCCTGCTTTCTCCAGCAGAGCTGAGGATTGAACACCAGACCTATTGCACGGCAGGCCTGACGTCAGCCACTTGGCTATCTCCACAATCCTGCTAGCTTCTCTTTTAATAAACCTTACTCGTTTTACTCCTTGTGTGCTGTGCTCAGTTCTTTGTTCAAGAAACCGAGAACCTGGAAACAATTTCCAGAAGACCTTGGAATAAGGGCTCCCATGTCTTTCAAATAAAAACCTATTCTTTTTTAAATTCCATTCCCAATGGCTCCCACTAGTATCTTCTAGTTTAGCAGCAGTTAGTCATATTCATTACCTCTGTTGAACCTGTTAATCAAATCTCCCCCAACAATTAGCTACAGGTTGGCTTCACCACCGCTTTTAATGGCTTCTCAGCAACCCCAGCACACAGGTTTAGGCACGGAAGAAAAAAGGAGATTGCTTCTCTTTAGAGTTGTTTATTACTTGAAAAGTCACCTACAACTCATTATAAGCAAAACAAGTTGCAGTTATTAAGGATAGAAAGTTATTACTCTCGGAGGAAAGACTTGAGAAGTAAAAACGCTTCCAGCACCTCGAGGCCTCCCTTCCCCCTCCACGGGGCGCTCAGGACTAACGGAAAAAAAGTCCCGCCTCTCAAACACCTCCAGCGCTAGAGGCAAACTCGGGGGTGGGCTCTAACCTCCTGGTCCACTGATTGGCTGTCTGGGCTACAGGCCTCAGATGATTGGCCACTGCCATGAAAGTCTCGGGACTTGCACGAGGCGTGCCTCCTCACTTCCGAAGGAGAAGGTGATGGCGGCGGAGGCCTCGAAGGTTCGGCTCGACTCCGCCTCTTATTCACAGGTGGGGACTAAGAGTCTGCGGTGGGGTACTGCCAAAATCCAGTGCACTCAGTGCGGCCGGAGGGTGTCCAGAGCTTCCGGTAAGACGGGAGTTGGGGTGGCACAGTGCTGTCTCAGGCCCTCTTGGGAGGTGTGGGTGGGTGCGGGGCTCAGCCGGGGAGGAAAGCGCCCGCCCGCAGGCGGCCCTGGCCGGCGTCTCCTCGCGCTGCCTCCGTGGGCTGTGTGAGCGCTCAAAGGCCTTCTTCCCGAGCGCCCAGGTTTGGTGTAGGAACGTTGAAGATCCTCTGGTCTGGCCTCCAGATAGACTTTGAGATGCGCTTTGTTAACTGACGTCACTGTACAGGGCGTACAGAAAGCCAGAACTTAGTCCTCGTTTCTGTCGTACAAAAATATGAAATATTAGACATTTAGCATTGTTTGGAAGTCATGAAGGAATGAAAATTGATCTTTTCTTTATGAGGTAGTATAGGAGTAACAAAAGAGTCATGAAAAGTTCGTGGATGGAAAATACAGCTTTTCCCTGAGGCCCATTATGGCCAAAGAACTGTTTGGACAACAGTTCTTTTTGTGCAGCTTGTATTTTGGTGTGTCTGTCGGCTGTGGTGCTCAGGGCCTTCACGCAAAGCCACATCCCCAGCCATTTGTAAGACTTTTTAAATTTGGAGTCGGAGTCTCCTTAAGTCTCTCAGTTGCCCAGTCTGGCCTTTAAAATGGAATCCACTTTGCTCAGCCCTCAAGAGTGTTGGGATAAAAGCATGTGCTACCATGTTGGCATGCAGGCGCATGCGTGTGTGGATGTCTGTACATCGAAGGGAAAAAATACTTTGTTCATGTTGATCTGATTTGCAACTTATTGATAGCACACGTTCAAGTTTTTGTGTAATTGAAAATACTTTAGAATTCTGTACAGTATCTCTGATAGGAATGAGTTCTTGAAGCTAAACTTCTGGAGCTGCTGAAAATTACTACCTGAAATAACTTTTTAAATATTTATACTTTCAAAGTGATAGTGATTCAGCTCTCAATTTTTTCAAGATGGACTCCATTTATCAGATATTTCTCTGTAGAGAAAGTTGTGTTTTCAGTAGAGAGCCAAGTTTCTTTACCCTTCAGTTTTGATCATTGCTGTTGTACAGAAAATGTACATTTTTAAAAGAAATAATTGTGTAATAAAGTTCTTACCTCTGATTTTGTGCTAGGGATGGAACAAAGGCTTCAGTTACATTCGAGGCAAGCACATTACATTCCTAGCCCTAAATAGAATTTAAACCAATGCTTCTTCCATGTACTTGATTACAGTATTAGTTAGAAATAACTGAAAAAATAGTTCTTCATAGAGAGTTGGAAAGTAGTGCATCAAATGATTATTTTAACTTTTATGGTATCAGAAATCTTAAGGTAAAGTTTTTTTTATAATAGCTTTGGAATTTAAGTGGAACTTTATAGTATGATTGTAATCAAGTTTCAGATACTGCAATTGGCTGAAAATTGTAAGATTTTTTAAAAATGAAATTAATGCATTTATTGTAATTCAGTAAGAATTCTTTAATTTTTTTTGCTAGAAAGCTGTGCTTTTTGTATAGTTTCCTTTTCTGTTTGTTTTTTTGGGGGGGGGGCATTGCTAGTATTCTTGGAAAAATAATTCTTTTAAAATGGCAACATTCCTCAATGCCACCCACTACTGAGACTTGAACCCAGAGTCTTCAACTGAACTACATCCCCATACTTTTTTGTTGGGGGGGGTGGAGGTATCTCACTAAATTATCTAGCTTGGATCCACTTTGTAACCCACCTGCCTCAGCTTCTCAGGGTGCTGGAATTATGGGTATGAGACACCATACCCAGATGTTATTTTTAGTTTGATCTCGCTAAATTGTTCAGGATAGCCTTGAAATTTCAGTCCTTCTTCATAGGCCTCCAGAGTACCTGAAATTACAAGGGTCTACTATCATACCCAACTAAAACAACAGTCCCCTGAATTTATATAGCTAAAACCAATGTTGACTTCAAAGTCTACGTAATACATTTAAATCTTGATATTAGGTCTTTTAAAAAGGTTATAGTATTTCTTTTTTGTTAATGCTAGATTTGGAAAGTGATCTTTAGATCATGTCAGTGTGAAAGTAGTATTTATCTTCTATCCTTGATAACGTTATAAAGTATTAGTAAGACAGCAGTTTTGTCAATTTAAGCCATCCATGACTCCTTCATAGGATGGGAAATAGAAAATAATAGAGGATTGTTGTGATCAAGTTGGAAGAACACTGGACTTGGAAACAGGTGCCTGGAGTCTGCATTATACCATTTGATTAGCCAAACACAATGTATTTTTTCATTTCTAATTTTGATATATTATTTCCAGGCTACTTAGTTATAATTTTACAAAGATCAAATTTTGTATGATTTTAGGATATGGCAACTTCATAGTACTATTGATACAAATTAGCCATTTGAATACAAGCATGATTACATAGCTCTACCTGGTTTTGCTTCTTGATTTTTCTCCCTCCTTCTGACATATAGTTTTCCTGAATTTTGCATAATAAGTCACATTTCTAAACAAACTGGATTCTTTTTTTGCCTTTATAGTAAACTCTTTTAATTTTTCCTTTAATCATTACTGTCCATTTAATACTAGCTGTGGAAAGTTTAATTCACAACAAAATTTTATCAATAGATCGCCACCAGGAACTTCAATGTGGGCATGCTTTTTGTGAACTGTGCTTGTTAATAACTGAAGAAAGCAAAATTGTGTGCCCTGATTGTGAGGTAAGTTCTATAATTTTTCTTCTTTTGATGGGTGGTAAACCATGTAGCTGACCTTGAACTTTGGGCTATCCTCTTGTCTCCAGCTTTCCAGTGCTTGATTAAAAGGTATCTGTAGCACCACTGCCAGGTTAATTTTTCATATTGAATAGTTTACAGCCTAATGCTTAAAGTAAAAATGTTAGAGAATTGAAACACCCATTTAGAAACTAAAAACTTACATTCTCCTGCTGATTCTGTAAGCAAAAAAGCCTAAAGAAATATAAACATCTTTCACATCCATTTCGTTGTTGTTCAAAGTGATTAAGAAAAGTAAAAGACTAAAGTCATACAGTGCAGACATATTTTTACTCTTTGGAGACCTCTATGGAAAGTGGCCTCTTTTTCATTTCTGTGGAATTTAACCCTTTGGAGTCCCTACCCTCCCAGCCACTTCCTTTTTCACACCAATACCACATGTTGCAAATTTTTACCTCCTTGCTCTTCAACCTGTGTGCCATCAAATTTACATATGTACAGATGCCATACTATAAAAAGTCAGAAGCAAAACAACTGCCTACCATTTGCTTCAGAAGTAATGTACTAAATATAGGACAGCTGGGCTGGTGGGGGTGCATGCCTATAATCCTAGCCAGGAAGATTGCTGGGCTACATAGCAGTTCAAGGTCAGCCTGCACTACAAAGCAAGACTCTGTCTCAAAAAAAATAAATAAAATTTGAAAAAAATTAATTTGCTAGATACTTTCACTATAAATAGAAATGTAGTTTATGCATGTTCTGGAGAATACTTAATCTGTAATTTTTTTTTTTGTACAAAAAATTGAACCTAGTACTCTTGTATGGGGTTACATACCCAGCCCACTGTTTTTTATCTTTTATTTTGAGACAGGCTCTTACTTAGTTTCTAAATTCTTATTCTGGGATAGAACTTGTGATCCTTCCATATCAGTCTCCCAAAGCGTGAGGATTGTGGCAATTTCATGTGTAAGTTTTTTAACATACCACTAGAGAAGTAGATTGGATTTGTGTCAGTGTTTTTTGTGGCAGTGTTGCAGACAAATAGGGGCGGGAAATCTGGAAAGCAATTCTTCTTTTATTATTCTCATCTGAGCTTTCTCATTTACATATTAGAAACAGGTTTTGGGAATTACACACTTGACAAATTGTGTCCTTTATTTTGGGAAATTCTGTTCGCTTTTTTTTTTTTGGCATGATGCTCTTCACTTATGGTAGGCTACATCTTTATAACAAAGAGATCCCGCTTTCTACCCTTCAGTGTAATGAAAGATCCACAGTGATGTGGTTTGGAAAGAGCAGATAGCTGGGGACATCTCGGCTATCTATCCTGTCCTAACGTTGAAGAAACAAAAGATAAATAAGAGTAACAAGGCCTTAGTGATTTCATATTTAGTGATCTTAAATAAACTTGTAATAGTTTTGGATTTTGTATAACATCTCTAGGAGTGTTTGCAGTGTGTTTTCAAATACTGGTTTTGATTTTAAAGTTGTGATAAATCTACTCTGTGTCACTTTGACTAATTTTGTTCTAACCCTCACTTTGGAAGGTGATTTGTCCCATTCCTCTCACCTCTGGTCCAAGTAATGAGCAAGTGACTATATTCATATTTTTCACATGTGCTGGTTTGGACCCTACTTAAAAGAGTCCTTTAAGAAAACTTCTGAATTGCTACTTTTGTTTTTAAAATTTAGATTTTTTTTATTACTTAGTATTTATTTGGAATAAAGTATAAAGAAAATGGAAAAATCTAGTCTAGCGAAATGTTTACTGCTAGGAGGAAAGGACAAGTCAGCCAATTAATATATAATTAATACATATTAAAATCTCATGTGATTAGTGATGTTACTATTTAACCATTATAAATATAAACTAGAAATTTGACTATTGTATGATCTTGGATAAGGAAGTGTTTTTAAGCATATCATGGAAACCAGGAACTATAAAAGAAACATTTTTAAGTTTGACCATTTTTTAATTTCCAAAAGACAAAAACAAGCAAAAGTACCATAATAAAATTTAAATGACAAGCTATGGGAATCTCGTCTCATTTTTGATTTTATTACAGTTAGATATTCAGAAATGTTTCTCTTTTTTATTTGATGTTGTTTTGTTTCATTTTGGAAATACTGGGGGTTGAATCCAGGGTCTTCACACTAAGCTACATCCCTTTCCTGTTTTAATTTTTTGAGACAAGATCTTACTAAATTGCCCAGAATAGGCTTAAACTTCAATATCTGCCCCAGTTTCCCAGGATACTAGGATAACAGAGGCATGCACCACCATGCGTGGCTATATTTCCTTATTAAATATTCTACTCCATGGCTTCTAAGTTTTCTTTGATTAGGTAGACCTTCCTACCTCAAATACTTAAATAGTTGTTTGGATTCTGGATAGTGGAGTTTATGAATGTGACTGTGCCTTTAAAAAATTTTTTTATTTGCCCTAAGGTTACTTCAGCTATAAATATGAGACAAGGATACCACCCAACAGATGACTGTATCAAGGAAGATTATTTTATGGAAAAAATTCAACCTAAAATGTATGTATTTTGAAATAATTTTAGAATTATTGATAACATGTCATTCTTAATCTTTGTTTCTAACCTATTGTTTTAGAGTGCTCTTTAAGTTAATAATTTGTCTTAGCTGTTAGTGGATTAGCAAGTTTAGCTGTCCTAATTTGAAGTTATGAATGTAAGAGTTAAAACAATGAAGGGCTGGGGATTTAGCTCAAATGGTACCACAACTACCTTGAAAGCATAAGGGCCCAAGTTTGATTCCCAGTACAGCAAAAAAAAATGTTAAGAGTTAAAATAAGAGGCAGAGAGTACAGTCCTAGCTCAAGCGATTGCTGCTACGCAAGAGGAAAATAACTTCAGTTTTGTTAATCTTAAGAGTGTACTAATGTGATATTATGGAAGGCTTTGGGAAGAAGTGGTTTAAGAAGTGATTTTTGAAAAGAAAATAGTTTAAGAAGTCTTGGTCTAAAGTACTTACTTTAGAATTATAGATTTGACTTGATTTGGTTTGGGTTTTTTGGTACAGGCGATTAAACTCAGGGTCTTTCACATGAATTACCTCTTTGGTCCTTTTTTATTTTTTATAGGATCTCCTTAAATTGCCTAAATTTATAATCCTTTTGCCTCAGCCTTTCAGAGAGCTACACTTTAAGATTCTTTTGTGCAGTCTTCTATAAGGGTTAACTCATTATATGTTAAATATTTTCTGAATTCCTAATATAGGTATCTTTTTAAACCACTATATTAGTGGTGGGGGGATAATTGGAATTGATCCTAGCTAGAGCCTTTGCACTGAGGTTCATCCTTTCAGACAAAGTCGCAGTGAGTAGCCTAAATTGGTCTCAAACTTGCTGTCACCCTGCCTCAGTCTCCTCGAGTTCTGGATTATGGACCTGTGCTACCATGCCTGTCTTATTGTTTTACTTTTTTATTGCCCTTAATTATTTATTTTTGTTTTCCCTGCTAGTCTGTGAGTCGCTTTCAAAACATAGGCCCATTTATTTCTCTCTGCATCTCTGGTGCAGGGCACAGAGTAAACATGTAATAAATATTTGTTAGATAGTCTTAATATTTCATTATTAGCTATGATTTTTGTCATATCTCAGTCCTAGCCAAGTTTACATTTAGGATTCTATGGACTCGTTTATAGTGGAAAAGTGATAAAGTTTGATTTTCTGACTTTTTACATGGTAAAGAATGTTCTTACCAACTTTTCTGGGACCTTACTCAGATGGTAACTATGTTAATGTCATAACTTTTAACTTTTTAAAGCATATTTAACATTGGAATAGATTGTGGTGGAAATAAAAATATACAGGACTCACACTTCCCCACCCCTGTACTCGGGATTGAATCCAGTGTCTTCCTGCTGAGCCACATCCCTGTCTTTTTTTTTCCCCCCTGAGACAGGGTCTTGCTGAATTGCTGAGTTTCCCAGACTGGGCTGGAGTTTGTAATTATCCTGTCTCAGTCTCCCAGAGTGCTAGTATTACAAGTTTGCACCACCATGCTCAGCTCTGATTTTATAAATGATGCCAAGTAAATCATCCCAGTTCCCAATATTGCAATTCGTTTTTTCTCCTTCAGATTCTCCCTTCTGCAGTGTCATATCCATAGCCTATCTTCCATTGCTACTTCTCTACATCTTTTACTTTTTGTCTACCTCCTTACTACTTCCAGATTTTTCTGTGCTCTATAGTTTTATTCATTTCTTATGCCTCCAATTAAAATCCCAAATTCCCTAAATTAAGATTCTTGGCTTTTTATGTAACTGCTGTAACTTTTCAGACTTAAGTGAGTACTTAGGAAAGAACAAATACAATTACTTATTTGTGTAGAAAGCCGCTTATCTGAGACTTTACAAGTGGTTGTCAACAGAAGCAGACTGAGAACTGAGGCATATTGAATGCCAGTTACTTTGATCTTACTATTTCTATCAGATAACATTTATCATAGTTTATTCCATGAATTATAAGCTTAAAACTGACTTACTCAGCAGACATTGAGTGCTTACTCTGTGCTGGCCAATATAGAGATAAAACATAAGCAGAAAAATCAGTAAAAACTGTGACTCTTGGGCTGGGGATTTAGCTCAGTGTTTCTGGTGCCTGCCATGCAAAAGCAAGGTCCCTAGTTAGATTCCCAGTAACCACATACCACAATGCTGAGTGTGATGACTCACACCCACCAGCAATCAGTACCATATACCACAATGCCAAGCATGGTGGCTCTAGTCTGTAATCTCCTCAGTTAGAAGGCAGAGGCAGGAGGATTGCTGTGAGTTGGAGGCTACATATTGAGCTCAGGGCCAAATCCAGAACTTGTCTCAAAAAAACTGACTCTTTAGATGAGTGTGCAAGGAATCTTTATGATTAACTCAAATTCATTACCTGTAAATTATCTAAGTATATCAGAACAATTTTTAATAGCTGACATTTGTGTGTAAGTTTTTTAAGACATTAATTTGATAAGTTGATTATCAACATTTCTACCAAAAAAATCAGATGAGAGACAACTGAAAAGATAAATACAATATGTATATTAAACTATTATTTTTAGGAATCTATTAAGAAGTTGAATTCTTAGCCAGGCATGGTGATACGTTCCAGTAGTCCCAACACTCTGTGAGGCCGAGACAGAAGAATTGTACATTCTGGCCCAGCCTGGACAACATAGCCAGACCCTATCTCAAAATTTTTAAAGGAAATGGGGAAGTAATTCAATGTAAAGATCATAGGTTTAATCCCCAGTACTACAAAAGAGGAAGTACTGTAGTTGATTAAAATTAAGTTTATGTGATCACATAGCTTAGAAATAATTGAGAACTCAGAGTATATGTTCTTATAAAGCATTATATGAATTATTTTTGATAGGGAATAAAAATCTTAATGGAAGATTAAAACTGTATATTCATGCTAGTATTTAGAATCATGTACTTGTCATTTTTCAGGATGAATTGTTCTCCAGACTTCAAAAAGATGGCTGATCACGATCAACTAACTGTTGGTGTGAAACGTTCAGCCTCCATTCACAGGACTGTTTTGAGTTCATCAAGTGTAACACTGGTATGAAAAATATCAGGCATGAAGTATGATGAAATCAAACATTTTGCTTTGTCTCTGATAGCTTAATTTTCATTTCTCAAGGTTCCTATAATTATAGATTTTTTTTTCTTGGAAGTTTAAAGGTACAAAAATAAGTCCACTTTCTTTGTTTGAATCCCTTGCTGGAATAATTCTAAACTACACTTTAACAACCCTCTTTTTTTGAACATTTCTTTTTCTTCCTAAGGCTGTCCTTTTACTGACTTTCAGAATTCTCAACATTTATTTGTATGTAGCTTCTTCCCTGTAAGTTAGATTTTCTAGTTATTTTAATGACAACCGGAAGGCACGGTATTGTTATGTTATTGTTGATGATGATATTGTTGGGAATATTGAATTTTACCAAATGTTACTTCTGATAACTTTGTCTTAGGCCTTTGTTCTCTCTGGTAATTTTGTTGTTTTATTTGCTGTGCTAAGGATCCATCCAGGGCCTTGGATATGCCAGGCAAGGCTCCACCAAAGACTCAGATCTCCCTACCTTTTACATACTTTATTGTTCTAACGCAAGATAGGAGATAAATTTTAAAAATACTCCTGAATGAAGTATAAAGTCTTTTTATTAAAACCACTAATGGGCAGAGGGAAGGGAATAAACAATATAATCTTGCTGTCTTTTACTTCAGGTTTATATCTGAATGCAGCCAAAATATAATACTTTTTCTTAAAAGCTCTTTGTAGTTTTGTACATGTACATTACTACAATGATAAATTGTCCAAGATGTTTATAGGACATAATGTTGTTTTTTTAAAAAATACAACCTTGAGCCAGGGATTTAGTTCCCTAAAACAGTGTTGAGTGATGCCACATCTGCTTCACAAGTGCAAGGTCCTGGTTTCTTGGTGCTGGAAAAGAAGAATTTAAAAAGTAAAAAAATACTTCTTTATGGAAGTAACTAGGAATCCTGTAATCAAAGTTTAAAGTAATTAATGGTAAACAGGATTAGAATGAACATTTTTGTTGCTTGATTTTCAGTTTCTCCATCTGCCTGTTTCTTATTTAACCAAAATGATAGATTGAAGTTTTCACAACTATGATATATATCCAAATGTCTGTTTTTGTGTTTTGTATTTGTATCTGGCTCCCTTCTCAGGAGACTAAAACTGCAGAGGAAATTGATGAAGCATTGAAGATTGCAAGCTATAATTTTGAACAATTAAATATTGCTGTAAAAGTAAGCATTTGTATGGTTAAATTCTAATAAAGAATAAATTCTAAAAAGAAGTTAAGAATGTTCTCTTTAAAGAATGGAAAACTCACATAGACTGAAGGATTAGGCTTGTAGCATTGTTGTGTTAGGGACCTAATAAAATGGGAGCTTTATTAATAAGCTATAATTTATAGCTTCTGTGAACAGAATTTTATCTCAGAAGCATTGCAGACCATCTTCCCAAGGTTTGTCCATTGTTAACCAGATCTTCTAATTGAGAGTCTTTATTCTCTTTTCTCCCTGCTCTCCCTGGCAAAAGATAGACTCTTCTGGTGACAAGGAACAAGATCTTAACAACAGGTTTACAAATAAGGTGTTCAAAAGTTATAGCTGATTGAGCTTTAGCTACTTTTCTACATAGAAGTACATTTTTTGATTGACCAGAGCCACTATCACCAGTCAGATCTCAAGGAATGACAATTTGATAAAAGTAATAGGACAGAAGAACTGTGAGAAAAGAAAAACATTGAGAAAAGAGAACAAAGAATGTTACCTATGTTGAGAATTAGTTATAAGATAACTATCACACACCGAGAGAAAAAAATCTGTGATAACCTAACTGAAGATAGCCTTTAGCCTCTGAATTTGGGATGGTTGCAGTGTAATCCCACAATGAGTGCCTCCATTTTCTTGTTCTTTTCCACAAAAAAATATATCCACCATATCTCAGTATCCCTAAAGTCTTAAGACTCCATTCTAGCATCACTTCTAAGTCCAAAATTGCATTTTAATACCTTCTCAGTCAGATATGGGTGAAACTTGTGGTGTGCTTCATCCTGGTGCAAAATTCCTTTGGAACCATGAGCCTGTGGATCTAGAGAAGTTAACTTGCTTCTAAAACAGTGTTGAGACAAATGCAGATCTACATTCCCATTCGAAAAGGGAGGAATTTGGAGAAGGTCATAGATTCTAAGCAACAGTTTTTAAAACTATGTAGAGGGCACAAGAGCCCGGGTTCCAATCCCTGTAACCACATACAACAATGCCAGGCCTGGTGGCTCACGCCTGTAATCCCAGAACTTGGGAGGCAGAGGCAGGAGGATTTCTGAGTTTTAATTCAGGACCAGCCTGAGCTATAAAGTAAGACTCTGTCTAAAAAAAAACTGTGAAAATGTAGTAAAACATGAATTAAATACCATTTTAATTCAAGTATAGTCTCATAAGTTTTTTATAGTACATGTTTGCAGTAATGATTATATTCAACATGGAGAGTTGGTACATATAGATAACTCAGGTTAATTCTTTTTATCCTTTTCCCCACTCCTCCTCGGTCCTCCTTCCATTTCTTTGTCCCCTGTTATAGAGACATTCCACTGTTGAAAATGATTAATGTCCAATTTGGCTAAAAAGGGATAAGAAGGTTAGGACCTAGTTACGGTAGTGCAGCTCTATAATCCCAACTGCTTGGGAGTCTGAGGTAGATCTTCAGTTTAAGACTGACCGAGACAATAGAGCTAGACCTCTGTCTCCAGAAACAACATTTTAAAAGTTAGAAAGGTTATCAGTGGTTGTTTAGTCTTTTGTAAAATTACAAATGCAAAATGGGGAGGGGATATGGTCTTGCTTATGAGTACCAGAATTTAAAGTTGAACTTTGTAACTTCACCTGTTTATCATCATCTACCTCTTTTGTTGATATTTTGAAGTCTAAAAATTACCTGTTTCAAAATTATATCAACAGTACAAGTTCTCTGAAGTAAAAAATACCAATCTTTGAATTGTCTTTCCCAGACACTTGAACGAACACAGAATCAAACAAAAAAGGAGACAGACAGTCTCATTGAGGTTGTGGAGAAACAATTTGATACACTTTCTGCTTCTCTTGATTCCAGGTAATAATAGAAAAATAATAATGAATTGAAACATTAACTTGTCCTTTTATTTCTTTGTTATTAGTAATTTTTTGTTATTAGTAATTTTTTTTAAAAGTTTGAAAAAAATAGACTCGACAGACTGATTTTTAG
Organism: Petromus typicus; assembly: GCA_004026965.1. Taxonomy (NCBI): domain Eukaryota; kingdom Metazoa; phylum Chordata; class Mammalia; order Rodentia; family Petromuridae; genus Petromus; species Petromus typicus. Next base: position 28,002 of record PVIR01018049.1, read on the forward strand.
AACTTCAAATTGACAAACTTTTTTTCCCTTGTACTAGAAATAGAATCCAGAGCTTTTGCACAGAGCTACCTCTCCAGCTCTTTTTAATTTTGTTGTTGTTGCTGTTAATTTTTCAGACAGCCTCTCACTAAATCACTTAAGTTACTTAGGTTGGGCTCTCCTTGGGAGTTTCCTTGCTCAATCTTCCAGAGTGCTGGGATTACAAGCATGTATCACCACACCTGGCTGAAAATCTCTTGCCTTTCTTTTTTTAATGGCTATTTACTGTCTGGCTCCAAAGATAACTTTTTTTTTTCCTTTTTGGTACTGGAGATTGAACCCAGAGACACTGCACTGAGATGCTTCTCCATGTTTTAAAATTTTGTTGGTCTGTGTTAATTACCTTCCTACCTAAAGCAGTTAGCTCAGAAAAAAAATCTTCAAAACCTAAATTGCAGGGCCGGGGAGTTAGCTCAGTGGTTCTGGCGCCTGTCTTGCAAGCACAAGGGCCTGGGTTCGATTCCCCGGTAACCACATACCATACTGGGCGTGGAGACTCACGCCCAGCAGCAACCAGTACCGCATACCACAGTGCCGGGCGTGGTGGCTCACGCCTGTAATCCCAGCACTCGGGAGGCAGAGGCAGGAGAATTGCTGTGATGTGAGTTGGAGGCTGAGCTCAGGGTCAGCCTGAACCACAAAGCGAAACCCTGTCTCAAAAAACCTAAAAAAAAAAAAAAACCTAAATTGTACTGTGGAATTAAGCATATTTAGGAAGATACAACAGAATTTAAACTTTTTCCCCCACATAATTCTGTAATTTTCTCATGGGTTTATTTGCATCAGAGCAGAAGTTTAATAGAAATGACTAATAATATCAATACTTTAAAAAAGCTTTTTGAAATTTTGAAATTTTAAATTGAAATTTTAAATCATATTATGAGTTTCATTTAACAGGTGCATACAATTTGTGACATGTTTGGAGTAACATCACTTGTATTTAGCTCAAGTAGTACTATGCCTACCTTGTAAGCACAAGGGCCAAAGTTTGATCATAGTACTGAAAAAAAAAAAAAAGTTTCTGTATGATACCTGCACAAAGACCTGATTTCTATGTATACATTGGTTGTATTGTGTTGTTTGTTTGAAGTACCAAGGATCAACAAGAGGTCTCATGCATGCTGGCCAAGTGCAATGCTATTGAGCTACATCCTCATCATCTTAGTTATTATTTATTCTCAGCATTAGTGCTTTCTCATATTTGCTCTTTTTTTTTTTTAGATTTTTTGAGACAGGGTCTCACTTTGTGGTTCAGGCTGGCCCTGAGCTCAGCCTCCAACTCACATCACAGCAATCCTCCTGCCTCTGCCTCCCGAGTGCTGGAATTACAGGCGTGAGCCACCACAACTGGCACTGTGGGATGTGGTACTGGTTGCTGCTGGGCGTGAGTCTCCGGGCCCAGTATGGTATGTGGTTACCGGGGATCGAACCCGGGTCCTTGCGCTTGCAAGACAGGCACCGGAACCACTAAGCTAAATCCCCAGCCCTCTCACATTTGCTCTTAAACTTTAACATTCAAGTATAGGTCATGTTCAGGAGTTTGGGGGAACGGTACTGTTTTGCAATTTAAAATATGCATAATATATTTTAAACTATTTTTCTTTGAGGTAATCACTTGTTCCTTTTAAACCATTTAAAAATATATAGTTTAGTGGCATATGGTAATTCTTTTTTAATTGATTTTATTTGTACATTTTATATATACATTATGATCCTTTTCAACATTTACAGTTTGTACCAGTACATGACACATCTTGATTCTCATTTTTTCTCATTCCCCTGCCCTCCATACAACTCCCCACCCCCTGTATACATGAGCTTTGTTTCCTTAGTTTACCATCAAATTTTTTTATTTCCTTTCTTTACTAGCTCCTATTCATCCTTTTCCCTTTGAACATTTTCTTTCTATTTCACACTTATCATACATTTTAGAACTCATTTACTCATTTACTCATTTATTCTCAGCATTAGTGCTGTCTCATATCAGAGAAATGATACAGTATTTACACATCTGTGTACTATTTATTTCACTTATGAGTATGTCCTCAAGGTACATCCATTTGAATATAAATGATTCAAATTTATCATTCTTTATAGCAAAGTAATACTCCATTTTATTAAAAAAAATACCCCACATCTTCTTTATCTAGTTTCCTGTTGATGGACATTTGGGCTGTTTCCAAGGCATATGGTTATTCTATGTATAATCTTTTTGTTAAATTATTTTCCATGGTGGCTGAATGTACCAGTATACTTTCCCACCAACAATATGTAAGACTTCTCTTCTCTCTACATTCTCATCAGCTTGATATTTTTTGCTGGGTTACTTTGTTGTTATCATTATCTTCTTGGTTTGTAATAGTAGCCATCCTTATAGGTATGAAATAGTTTCTCACTATGGTTTTGTTCTGCATTTTCCTAGTGCTAGTGATATTATTTTTATGTGGGCTTGTATATTGGACATTTGTATATCAAGTTTCTCATCCATTTTAAATTAAATTACTCTGTTGGGGTATTAGGAGTCATTCATATATTATAGATATTAAACCCCATCCTTTGAGTTGCTTTTTCATTCTTTTGATAGTGTCCTCTGATTCATAAACATTTTAAATTTTATGTAGAGCCCAGAACTCTTGAAAGCTGAGGCAAGAGAATCACAAGTTAAAGCCCAACCTGGGAATTTTCACAACATAGTGAGACTCTACCTCAAAATAAAAAATGAGCCTGGGCTCTAGCTCAGTGCCAAGGCACTGCATTCAATCCCTAGTATTGAAAAAAAATTTAACTTTATGAGATCTAGTTTATCATTTTATTTTGTTCCTTATGTTTTTGGTATCATATCAAGAAATCATTGCCCAGAACAATATGACAGTACCTTGTTCTCTGTGTTTCCATCCAAGAATTTTATAGTTGTGGGGCTGGGGATATAGCTCAGTGGTTCCAGCGCCTATCTTGCAAGCGCAAGGACCCGGGTTCGATCCCCGGTAACCACATAACAATACTGGGTGTGGAGACTCACCCCAGAAGCAATCAGTACCACATACCACACTGCTGGGAGGCAGAGGCAGGAGGATTGCTGTGATGTGAATTGGAGGCTGAGCTCAGGGCCAGCCTGAACCACAAAGCGAGACCCTGTCTCAAAAAAAAAAAAAAAAAAAAAAAGAATTTTATAGTTGTAATTTTTATATTTCGATTTTTTAATCCATTTTGAAATTATTTTTTGAATATAGTATGTGTCCAACTTCATTCTTTTGAATATCTTGTTTTACTAGCACCATTTTTTTAACAGTAAAGTTTTGTTTAATGGCTAAGTATTCAGTCTATGAGCATATACGCCAGGATTATACCACTTTTTAAAAATTGTGAAATAGGTACATTTTTATATACATATCGTGATCACACTCAATATTAACACTTTGTATCAGGATATGACATGACTCGATTCTTATTTTTTCCCATTCCCCTACCCACCCTACAACTCCTCATCCCCTCTATACATAAGCTTTGTTTCCATTTTTTTTTATTACCATCACAGTTTTTTTCTTTCCCCTCATTACTTACACCTACCCCCATTTCCTTTTGAATAGTTTATACTGTACAGTATCTAACATGCATTTTAGAACTCATTTAACATTTTCAGTTTCTCGTTTCAGAGAAGAGATACAGTATTTTTTGTAAAGACTCATCCTTGTTAAAAATCAGGTCAGGTCACTGTAGTGGACTAAGGATTTAGCTCAGTGGTGCCACCAGCCTCCTGGTGAGCACAAGGTCATGAATTTAATCTGTCATACTATAAAAAATAAATTAATTATTTGGGCTGGAATTAGCTCTGTATTCCGGTGTCTGCCTTGCAAGCACAAGGTCCCTAGTTCGGTCCCTAGTAACCACATACAACAACGCCAGGTATGGTGACTCACACTCACTAGCAATCAGTATCACATACCACAGTGCCAGGCATGGTGGCTCACACCAGCAATCGCAGTACTTGGGAGGCAGAGGCAGGAGGATTGCTGTGAGTTCAAGGTTCACCTGGGCCACACAGTGAGCTCAGGGCCAGTCTGAACTACAAAATGAGACCCTATCTCGAAAAACTCAAGTCACTGTAGATTATGAAAGTTCAGTTTCTGGGCTTTCTGTTACAGTTAATCTGTATATCCTTATGCCAGTACCACACTGTTTTGATTACTGTAGGTTTATAGTAAGTTTTGAAATTAGGATATGTGAATCTTCTGACTTGATTTTGTTTTTTGAGATTGTTTTGGTCATTCGGGGTCTCTTAAGATTCCACACAATTTTTTGGGTAACTTTTTCTATTTCTGCAAGAAATATTTTTGGGATTTTAATCCAAGTTATATTTATTTATACATCACTTTGAATAGTATTGATATCTTAAACAACATTATCTTCAAATTTGTAAATAGAGTCTTTAATTCATATAAGCCATTTTGGGTTTTTTTTTGTTTTGTTTTTGTTTTTTTTTTATCTTTATTGGTACATTAAATATACACATCATGATTGCACTCCATAATGGGGATTTGTACCAGTATAAGGCACAACTTAATTCTCATTTTTTCCCATAGCACTACCCACCCTACCACCCCCCCCATATACATAAAATTTGTTTCCTTACTTTTTTGTTACAATCTCAACATTTTCCCCTTTCACATTGAGCATTTTACATTGAGCATTTTCTATTTCACAATATATAACATACGATGCTAGGACTCATTTACATCTTTATTTTCTCATACCAGAGAAAAGATGCGATATGTACCTATCTGTGCCCTATCATATAAGCCATTTTGTATAGTTTGATATACACATCTTTTGTTGTCTTAAGTGAATTCTCAAATATTTTGTTCTTTAATTAATTTTTGTTTGACACATTATTTATATATATTTATGAAGGATAATGTGATGTTTTGGTTCATGAGTTGTAATCAACTCATGATAATTAACATGTTAAATTTTTTCATTTCTTTTGAGCAAAAATATTTGGTCTTGTAGCTATTTTATGATATGTAATGTATTGCTGTAATTTATATTCACCCTACTGTGCATAGAACAGTAGAGTTTATTCCTATTCAATAGTAACATTATACTACCGATGAACTTTTTCCCCTCTCCTCCTCCTGTTTTCCCGTCACTGTGAAACTATTCTTTTCAGCTGTTATAAGCTTAAAATTTTTAAATTCTACTTATGAGCAAGATTATGTGATACTAGCCTTTCTGTGATTGATTTGTTTTCCTTAACACAGTGTGCTCCAGGTTCATCTTGTCACAGATGGTAGGAGTTCATGTCTTACTGGCCAAGTGTGTATACATAGTTTGATCAAAATATATGGTGAATGTTTAATTTTTTTAAAAAATACTCTTTTAGTGAAAGATACATTAACATTAATGCCCCTCAGAATTCTCCCCCTTTATTCCAGCGTGCATAATTCCATCATTCTTGCCACTTTCTGAACCAGTTTAGATAGACCTCTTCTGAGTGTCTTTAAGATACATTGTGATCAAAAAATACAGTGAGTGCTGCTGCTGAGTACAGTTCAAAGAAAAGTTGGCTCATACCATAAATAAGGTATTTTACCATATTCACTGAATCTGGCACCATGCAATTTTTTTTTTTTTTAGGTTTTTTGAGACAGGGTCTCGCTTTGTGGTTCAGGCTGGCCCGGAGCTCAGCCTCAAACTCACATCACAATCCTCCTGCCTCTGCCTCCCGAGTGCTGGGATGACAGGCGTGAGCCACCACGCCCGGCACTGTGGTATGTGGTACTGGTTGCTGCTGGGTGTGGGTCTCCACACCCAGTATTGTTATGTGGTTACCGGGGAATCGA
>PVIR01018050.1:0-33939 GCA_004026965.1 Petromus typicus
GAACTGCACTCTTGAGGTGTTTCAGTGTGGTTCTGGCCCATTTGTGAGGTACACAAAGAAATGTGGCCCTTTTTCTAGAAAGAATACAATAAGTCACTAATGTCACATGATATCTACAGTCTGCACAAAAAAAACCCCTGGGTCTACATCCAAGAGGAGTTTGAACCAGAAGGGATCTTTCTGCTCACAATTCACTCAGAATAAAGAAAGCAGAACATTTCTCAATGATTCTAACAAAAATCACTTGACTTTTTAACACATGGGTGAACTACTGAGGTTAATTTCCATTAAAACTAATGAGGCAGTAGTGCTACTCTGGACATCGCAGAACCTTTTTAAAGAAGCAGTCAGTGGAAGTCTTTCATTAAATGGAGACACATCTAAGGATGTAGCAGACAAGTGTTCCAGTAACAAAAAAATTTGATAAAGGAGAAAACAAAGCAAATCTCTGTGTCATCCCAAAAGAAATCACTATTAATAAGAACACAAAATGGACTGTTTCAAAGATACATACCACCAGGACAAATGCCAACCTGATTTTTGTATTTTGAGGGAGATTTATGGTCTAAGAGTTTAGAAGCAAAATATTGACAAGTGCATACAAATTAGGCATCTTATTTAGACATTTATTAAGTACACACAAACCTTATTGTGGATTGGAAACTGAATTATGAAATTCATATAATTCAAGTGAAAACAATGTGCAGATATGAGAAGGTAACACAGAATATTGATTTAAAACAACTTTGTATTAATCCTACTCATTTTAAAAATTGTGAAGTATAGGTGTGCGTGTGTGTGCCTATGATAACAAGATAGGAGCTTTACAGAAAGCTTTACTGGCTAATCTGTCATCAGTCCCTGTAAAAGTCAAAAGATAATAGCTAAAATTCATACATTAAAAACATCAAGGGGATCAAATATTTAGGAAAATGGAAGGAAGTACAATGCTGAACACGTAGTTTAATTGAGCATATTTTTCTCTGGAGTGTTGAAATTACAATTTATTGTGAAGAAGTGTGTCAGAGAAAAACATAGAGTGTTTTAATCACTAAATTTTAATCATTAATTCACAACTGCAATAGGGAAAGCATACAGCAAGCACTACACACACCTGTGATACGAACAGACAGGACTGGCTCTGCCAGACAGAGATCAAAGAGTGGAAAGTAAAAATTATTTAAAGCTCAAAAGCTGCTTTACACCCCTGAAACACTTCTGCACTTGTCATTTGGCACTTAGAGAGGTCACATGCTGTATTTCCACAAAGCCTGGAAGACTAAGGCTCTATCTTCAGGTACTGTCTGAAACAAATAATGCTTTTGATGACCATTTTGGAGTCAGAATCTTTAAGAACTTCTCTTGTTCTAGAGGTGTGGGGGGAAACTAGGTTAGTCTGTATTCTCTATGAGCAAAGAAGAAAGGACTAATCAGGAAGTGGCCTCACAGGAGCCCAGCTAGTGTGCTTCAGGGGACATCTAGTCAGAGATAAGGAAGATGATACGTTTTTATTAGTATTCCAGTTTCACTTAGATATGTGACTGTCAGTGTAGAGTTTGAATAAAAGTCAGTGTAAGCTAACTAAGAAAACTGAGGCATTATTGTTTAGATGTAGACATCTCTCCAAAGCCTTGTGTGTACAGAGTTGGATCTTCTGGAAGAAGAGTGGGTCAGGAGTGTGTTATGCTAATTAATGAATTGATCCACTAGGGAGTTTATGGTTAAATGTGCTGCTGGGAGGTGGACCCTGAGCAAAAAAGGAGGTGTCCTGAAAGGATAACCAACCCTGGCTTCTCCCTTCATGCTCATCATACCCTGGCAGCTGTGTTATGAGAAGCATGTTGATTACTGTGATGGCAGCTGGGTTAGAGACCATGTGTGCTATACTCTGGGGGAAAAAAAATCCTGCATTTTTTCCATGCCCTCAGATTTTGTGGGAGATTGAGATTACAATAGTAACAGAATAATTAATCTTGAGGAAGAATAATTAAAATGATGGCAATAGAATAATTATTTTCTAGAAGAAATCTCAAGGCAGCACCACAATCAGGCCACAGCATAAGAAATTTTGACTCCAGGTTTATACTGAGAAGTAGAGGCAAAAAGCTCCTGCAAAGATGGGGCTCAGGGGCTTAGGGTGTAGCAAAGCTAAAAGAACTGCCCTAACTGTTGTGATTTAGACTTAGATTGTTCTCACAAACTTCAGAGTTGGGGCTGTGGCAGATGACTGGGTCAGGGGCACTACAATTTGGAGTAGATTAATTTACTTCTGAACATCATTGTTAACTGTGAGTTTAGAAGGTGGAAAAGGTAGCACACTAGAGGCATGACCTGGGAGGTGATTCTCCTCCCTGGGGCCTCCCTTACCACTCTCTGGTCTTGTCTGCCATGGTGTGAGCTGCTTCTTGTCCACCTTTACCTGTGTCATTCTCTTTCTGCCTCAGGGACTACCAGCTGTGAACAGAACTCTGAGCCAAGATAAGCATTTCCTCCTTTAAGATTGTTGTTGGTCCTAGTTATCATGGAGCAACAGCAAAAAGGAGGCAAAGACACAAGCTGGATGATCTGGTCAGAAATTTTAAGTCATGGTCATGTGTTCAGGGGAAGAGACCATTTCTTCAGCCTAGTTCCCACATTTCCACAATCACATTCTGTCTTTAGTGACCCAGTCAAGAAAGAAAATTTGCAATTTTAACTAATCAGAATCCAAGATAATGATCGTATCTTCTTTACGAGGGGACAGAAACATTGATTTTAGATTCTGTTCCTCCTCTATTGTTTGTCTTTCACACATGAGTGACATCAGTACTTGGACAAGATCAGCCAGGCTTTATTCCTGAGTGTACAATTTCACTTCGGGCCTGCTCTTTTCTAAGAGTGTGAACTATTCATCAGCTATTCGCCATAAACTTTCAAATAGTTTCACCTTTCCCTGTACTTGCCTTGCCCCAATCACTGCTTGCATAAATTACGCACATAAGCAAAAATCTTAGACATTGGAGAAGTAGCCAGTATTTTAGGATAAGAATCCTTTATCTCAGCCTTGACACATGGCAAGCCTTGTGCCATGAACCCTCTTTCACTCTATTCTTTTTTTTTTATAGATTATCTTTATTGGTACATTAAATATAAACATCATGATTGCACTCCATAATGGGGATTTGTACCAGTATAAGACACAACCTAATTCTCATTTTTTCCCGTAGCCCTACCCACCCTACCACCCCCCCATATACATAAAATTTGTTTCCTTCCTTTTTCGTTACAATCTCAACATTGTCCCCTTTCACCTTATTTTACATTGAGCATTTTCTATTTCACAATATATAACATACAATGCTAGGACTCATTTACATCTTCATTTTATCATACCAGAGAAAAGATGCGATATGTACCTATCTGTGATCTATTTATTTCACTTATGAGAATATCCTCAAGGTATGTCCATTTAAGTAGAAATGATTCAAACTTATCATTTTTATGGCAGAGTAGTACTCCATTCTGTAGAAGAACCACGGCTTTTTTATCCAGTCTCCAGTTGATGGACACTTGGGTTGTTTCCAAGATGTAGCAATCACAAACTGGGCTGCTATAAACATGGGTGCACATATGTCACTGTGATATGAGTCTTTTAATTCTTTTGTGTATATACCTAGCAGGGCAATGGCCGGGTCAAATAGAACCATCAATCCTAGCTTTTTGAGGATTCTCCAAACTGATCTCCACAGGGGTTGTACGAGTCTACTATTCTTTTGTCTCTCTCTCTCTCTCTCTCCTTATTTCCAAATTCTCTCAACATTTTATAAAGTCATTTTATTTCAGTTTATTTGAAGCAGGATAATAAATAGTAAAATTTTTTTCTTAAAAATTAGTACAGCACCAACCTCTTAAACAAAAGTTTTTCTTCAACTGAAAGATTAGAACAATTAGCTTATAGTATTAAACTATTGTAGGCAAAATGAGGACAATTATAAAATGATAATCTGTGCTGGGATTTCCAGTTAGAAGAAGCAGACAGATAGATGCACAGATCATCTTTTAATTTGAAAACATTCAGATCCATGAATATAGATAGTCCATATATGCTAAATGTCTGACTTACTTCCTCCCTTCTGGGGCACCATACCTGACACCCATGAACTAAAGGAGGAATGTTTATTTTAGCTCACAGTTTGTAGAGGTTTCAGTCCATCATCAGCAGGCAGGGCAGCATGGCCGAGGTACATGGCAGAGGAGAGACTGCCATGGCAAGCAGGCAGGAAGCAGTAGCTTCCTTATTTTTCCCTTTCTTTTTTCCCATCTAAGCTATAAGCTGATTGGTTGATGCCACCCATACCCAAGGTGGGTCTCCTGTTTCATTTAATCTGTCTGTCACATCCATAGCTGTGCTCACCAACCAGTGGACTAATCCAGCCTCGTACATTTTCCGGAAGTTGTATTTAATTAAAAGGCTCAGTTGATACCACCATTGCAGATTGCATTGCTTTCTTCTTTACTAATGTCTAGTTATACCTCAGAAATCAAATAAACCTGAACAGTTTCACTAACTTCACTTTCCTCTCTAGCTTTTCACTATTTATGCTCCATTGTGAAAGGCACTGCTGGGAAAGACTGAATGTTTGCCTTGAAAATGTAGGATTTTCTTCACCACAGAAGCAACAAAAACCACTGCAAATTTCAACAGGAAATCTCAGAGACTGAAGAGATTGAGCATATCAGATATTTTGAGTGAAACTAAGGATAACAGATAAGATGAAGTCAAAGAAAAATACTGCTAGAAGAAGCGAACAGAAATCATCATCACTTTTATCATCATTATTTTTACCCATTAAGGTCAAAATTATACTGTTTACTATAGATGAGAAACAATAGAAGTTGAAAGTGATAATTATAGGCATATGTGTATTTCAAACAGGAATTTCAGAAAATATTTCCTACAAATTGCAGAACATACATTAATATGGTATCCAAATTCTAGTTTAAGATTTATATCTAGACATAACACCAAAGCCTTATGTGCTCACAGGTGGGGCTTTTGAGAGTGCCCAGATCACAGTGTAGGAGGCTGGATTAGTCCACTAATTGGTGAGCACAGCTATGGATGTGACAGACAGATTAAATGAAACAGGAGACCCACCTTGGGTATGGGTAGCACCAACCAATCAGCTTGTAGCTTAGATGGGAAAAAAGAAAGGGAAAAATAAGGAAGCTACTGCTTCCTGCCTGCTTGCCATGGCTGTCTCTCCTCTGCCATGTACCTCGGCCATGCTGCCCTGCCTGCTGATGATGGACTGAAACCTCTACAAACCGTGAGCTAAAATAAACGTTCCTCCTTTAGTTCATGGGTGTCAGGTATGGTGCCCCAGAAGGGAGGAAGTAAGTCAGACATTTAGCATATATGGACTATCCATATTCATGGATCTGAATGTTTTCAAATTAAAAGAAAATTCAACATAAAAACAAATACAATGGTCATGGAGAATGGCCAGTAGCTTTCTTTTTTTTAAGTTTAGTTTAATCATAGAGCACGTTTTTTAAAAGTAAGTAAGTAGTAGCCCTAAACTGATATTTTAAAAATATGTATGATAACTTTGTGTGAAGAACTACTTTGAAAAATAGCAATACATTATATTGATTTTTTAAAAATTCAAGTCTTTATTGGTACATTATGAATACACATCATCGCATTCAACATTGAGAGTTTATACCAGAATATGACACAACTTGAGTCTCATTTTCCCCTTCCCAACCCACCCTGTAATCCCCCTACCCCATATATACATAAGATGTTTCCTTCTTTTTATTATTTTCACACCTTTTTCCCCTCGTTATTTGCCCTTACACCCTCTTTCCTTTCAAATACTTTCTATTTCACAATATCAACTATATAAACTAAATTCATTTACATCTTCATTTTCTCATACCAGAGAAAAGATCTGATATTTATGCATCTGTGAGTATTTCTTTCACTTATGAGGATGTCTTCAAAGTACATCCATTTGAGTATGAATGACTCAATCTTATCATTTTAAATGGCAGAATAATAGTTCATTGTATAAAATAACCTATGTTAATTTGTTTTAATGATTATAAAACTTAAAGGAAAAATGTGATAAGGATGAGAAAGAAAAGCAAAATCAAGAAAAACTCATACCATTATAAAAGGATTGTTTTTGTTTGTTTGTTTTTCACTACAAAGCCTTGATTTGTGCAACCATTGCAGCAAATTTGAATTCTCGGTCCAAGAGGTCAGAAAAGGAAAATCAGAAGAAGAAGAGAACTCCATCGCCACATGATAAAAGTATTGTCCACAGGCACAGTTTCTTTATCTCAGGAGGGTACAGTTCAATTGGAGCAGGTAAGTCAGTGAACTGAGAACTGTGGATGAAATTCATGTATGTCACATTGAGGTCTGGCACACAAAAACTTCGTGTGATTGCTTTTGGAAATGAAAGTCTCAAGGTTTCAGAGAAAGAGAGCAAGATTCTTTTTATCCAAAGACAATAAAAGTGTTCATATAGAAATTCACAAATTATAGAAAAGCATCTCTTTTAAGTAACCTGTAATATTTTGAAATGGTGTTGAATATAAATCACAACAAAAGGGTTTTTAAATTCTATCTAATGTCAACAAAAATTATAGCTAAAATTAATATCTAATTAGTGATCTATTTAACAAATAGCATACATTACCACTAGATTGAAAAGTACAATACATTGTTGGGAGACACAAAGAAAACAAATAGATGAGAGTAAAGTGATGACTATGGACTAGAACACTAACATCAAAATGTTAATTTAACTAGCAACAGATTTAATGCAATTCTAATCAAAATCCAAGTTGATTTTTTTTTTGTAGAAACTTGAAGATTCCTGATGAAACTGACATGGTGATGCCAAGAATCTGGAATAGACAATCTTGGGAAAGCAGAAGGAGGTGATAGTACATTCACTACTGGGTTTCATGACTTACACAAATATTCAGCAATTAAGACAAATGCAGCTTGATAAGAAAGTGACCAACAGATCAACAGAACAGAACAAAGAGTTAAGAAATAAACTCATATAGAATTCTAACAAAGTTGTCAAGGTAATTCATTAGGATGTAGAAGTCTTTATAACAATTTCTTTCATACTGGAGATGTAGCTCAGTGGTGGAGGCCTCATCTAGCAGGAGCAAAGACTTCATTGATTACCTAGCAAAGAGAGGATGGATGGGCTAGAGAAATTCATTTCTTAAACAATTGAAAAGACACAAATAAATTGTCAATTCCAATTTCTCACAGCACACAAACATATATTTGAGGTAGAAACAATCCATAAATACAAAAACTAACTAATGCTAACTTTCTTTAAAAAATAAAATATAATTATATATTAATATAGGAAAGAATTTCTTACTACTAACATAAAACAACTGTTTATAAAAAGAAAAAACATGCATGAATTAGGCTTTATAAAAATAATTACTTCAGTTATTACAAAATAGAATACTTACAAATACACATATCCACAGGCTGGAAAAAATTATATTTAATTATTATATGTAGCAAAATTTTCACTAGAATATTCTAAAACTTATTCATATCAGAAAGAACATATAAAAACAAATGACCCAATTAAATTGAATATGATATAAGTACTTTTAAAAAGGATATTCACAAATAGATAAAAAGTACAAATGAAACATCCTAACACTATTAAACAACAGACTAGTGCATATAAAACAAGACTGGCCACTTCCTTTAAAAGCCAGAGAGGATGTGCTGCAGGATGAACTTTCATACCTTGCTACAAGCATGTGAAATGGGCACTTGTGGAGCATCTTCACATTTCATCAAAAAGTTAAATATGTATATATACATAATCCAAAGTATTTATTATTAATATTTAATCAGAAAGGGCCAGGGATTTAGCTCAGTGGTTCTGGAGCCTCTCTTGCAAGCACAAGGACCTGGGTTCGATTTCCAGTAATGACATACATTGCTGGGCATGGAGACTCATGCCCAACAGCAATTAGTACCACATACCACAGTGCCAAGCATGGTGGCTCACGCCTGTAATCCCAGCACTCGGGAGGCAGAGGCAGGAGGATTGCTGTGATGTGAGTTGGAGGCCTAGCTCAGGACCAGCCTGAACTACAAAGTGAGTGAGATCCTGTCTCAAAAAAAACAAAAACAAAAACAAAATTAATCAGAAAACAAATGTGCTCACAAAGAGACATGAAAATCTTTATAGTGGAATAATAAGAAACTTGATAAGCCATACAACAAAAGGAGGTGAATTGCAAAAGTTGTAAAGTATTCATATAATAAAATACTACTTAGCAGTGTAAAATTTAACCACCCATAGGCAATTGATAAATATTTTAAAAATATGTTGAAGGGAAATAAAGTGACACAAAATAGCAAATAATACATGAAATACTACTTAGTAGTATAAAATGTAAATACCCATATGCAATAGTTAAATATTTTAAAAATATGTTGAAATAAAGTGACACAAAATAGCTTAATTCCATTATCGTGAACTGTAAAAATAGGCAAATATATTTCCATGGTGATCGAGTCAGATGGGGGAGGCCTGGGTACAGTGTCAAAAATGGGCCTAGGAGAAGTTCTGGGGGTTGTGCTTTAACCTATATTATGACTATTTTAATATGCTCACCTAATTCTCAAAACTTCTTATACTCTTTTTTTTTAAGACAGGATCTCGCTTTTGTAGTTCATCCTGGCCCTGAGCTCAGCCTTGAATTTACAGCAATCCTCCTGCTTCTGCCTCCAAAATGCTGGGATTACAGGTGTGAGCCACCATGCCCGGCACTGTGATATGTGGTTCTGATTGCTGGTGGGTGAGTCTTCACACCCAACATTGTTATGTGTCATTGCCAAGGATCAAACCCAGGCCCTTGCACTTGCAAGGCAGGTGCCGGAACCACTGAGCTAAATCCCTTGCCCTTCTTATTCTCTTACAGCTATGTATTTCAGGAATACCATCAAAGCACTTAAAAATTAAGCAGTCAATAAATTCCTCTCATTGGAAAGAGGAATTGGATGTGCTGTAGCTCTTTTAGGAGTGATTGATCAGTTAGTAGAAGGTAGGACTGTAGTACCTAGGTTTCATCTCACATTGTGAAGGGCTGGCCATCTTTCTGCATCGCCTGGAGCTGATTGATCAGATCTAACATTTATGTCTGCTTTCATACAAGTACTGGGTGTGTAAACAAAGAGATGATGCTTTCTAGGTCTCAGGAAAATAGACATGAGAGAATGCTTTTCCCCAGGTGTTCACCAGATATACCTAAACTTCCACCTCAGTAACATTCCTACACACATGACACTTTTGGACACTCATCCGGATATTGGAAATATTCACCCACCAGGAAGGTTAAGGACAGATTTTTTTGTATTTTTTACTCTTTCTATTCTGTGATAATAACAATGTCTGATATCAATCAGGTACTGAACAAGTTTTCTAACTTTATACACGTATAAATTCTTAGTAATTTGAACTACTACACCATCAGTTACATTTATGGCAAATAGCTTTCTACTCAAACTCACAGGGTTTTAGAATCACTCCCCTTTGTTTTGGGAAGAACAATAAATAGGTTAGCTAATGCTGAAACAGCCCTTCTCATTAGCCTGACATCTCATGTCATCTGAAAGTTACAGAAGCAACAGAAAACGACAACAGAAGTCAGCTTATGCCATGATGCTGTGCTAATGCTAAGCAATGTTATCTAGAACAAAGGTTACCAAGCTTCTTCAATAGAGCCACAGAGAAAATAGTTTAGGCTTTAAAAATCATGTTGTATCTGTCACATCTTCATACCTTCACCCTCTTGCCCTAGGTGTATTTAGGTAAAAGAATATTCAGTTCAGTTGAAAATTGAAGAACTTAGATAGCCCTGCTTCCAAAACAGAGTTTCTGAGACTAGAGACTTCCTGAGTGTCTCTACAAAGTTCCAAAAAGTCTTTGAGAAGAAAGGGGATTAAGCTTTAGGACTCTAAATGACAGTTTTTTCTTCAGAAACTGCTTTCATATTGCCATTGTACTTATATCTGACTAAATTTGATCAATACTGGCTCTGACCCCTTATCTAGTCTCTCCTCTACTGGCACAGTCACTTATGTATTTATAAAAGGTAATTGAAACACACCACACAGCCACGCTATCAGAATTCTCCATTTAGAAGAAAGTGTCTAGTTTCTACCACGTCTTCCTTATCTTTTCAGGTATTCTCTACTTGATGGTACCAAGCCCTTACCTTGCAATTAATAATTTTCCAAATTGCTGCAATCTTGTTTTGCCCCCTAGGACTCCATCAAAAATTGCTCTTGGTTAATTAGTAATTTACAATGCCCAAATGAATGGATATTTGGCATTTTTATTTTTACCACCTACAGTATCTAACAATATCAACTCTTTCCTTGGCTTTTGTGATCACATTCTCAGTAGGCTGTATTATACTCAGATGATTGCTTTTTATTCTTGCTTTAAGATGCCTTTTCTTTTTATCCCTTAATCATATTCTCTGTTATTTCAAAACTATTTTCTTCTTGCCTCATGATACCTACTCAGTTTATTAATTTATTTCACTACTGTGGATTCAACAAGTTCATTGCATTAATGAAGTTCAACATTTTTGTCTTCTTAGGCCTTGCTTCTGAGCCCAGGCCAAAACTTTGATGCACACATGTGTGAAATGGTCTTCAGTTTGAATTCCCAACAGTCACCTGACAGAGAATCAGTGCTGATAGAAATTTAAAGGGTTTAATTGCATATAATAGGTAATCAATAAAGGAATGAAGAACCGAACTGTCTGATTTATACAGTAATGTCTTAATCATTCCAATGTTTTATGGATATTTATTTCTTCAGGTAAAAGATGGATTTTCTAAATGCGTGGATATGTTTCATACTGCTTTAGGGGCCTACAATCTTATCTTTACTTATTTTTAACTTTATATGAGATCTCTCTAATGCTTTTATAGATTTTATCACTTATATGCTAAGAAATATTGGCCTATTTTTAAATATGATCATATCAAAAATAATATTTCCAAAATATAACTCTGAATATCTGTTCAGTTTCTCTGCCTAGCAGACAGGTACATGCATACCTCGTCACAATGACACTCTAAGAAATTATCAGTGAAGAGAGAATCTTACTTCTCAGACCCTACATTAAGTACCTTGCATTTCTTCTCATAATGCATTCCATTAAAAATTAGAGATTTTTAAGAAATGTTTTATAACAAAAATTTTAGACTATTTTTTGAAGTCATGTATTTCTCAATAAAACAATTATTTAAACACAATTATCACTTTCTCAACTCTCTTCTTTAAAGAAATGTGTTAAAGGAATGTGGAATACAAGTTAGTTCATGATCAATTTTTCTGAATAAATGTGATCTCTCCCTCCCTCAATTATTTGTTATTTTTCTCTTTCAATGTGGGTTTCTGTAATCTCTAAAAATTAAAGATTATTTCTTTATATCAAATTTTTTAAACTGCAGAACGTTCACTTACATATTTTCTTTTTTTGGCAAAGGTTCATTATAGGAAATTATGGCAGCCTTGCATTTTACACTCTAGGAAGTTCTGTGGCTGTTTCTCAAGCTTGTCCTTTTACTAGATAATAGACAATGTACCATCAACAGACATGGAATATTTTTAGAACAGTCTGCATAAACAGCTACATTTTTTGAAAAAAACACTTTATGATTAACTTATAACATCTCTAGTTCTATAAGAGCAATTTGAATCTTTATGTCAATATGTAACTTCAGTTCTACTTGTATGCATTGGTTTTGTTTGTTTTTGTGGATGATCTATGTATTTAATAGCATTAAGGGAGTACTTTTCTTCTGATAATCTAGGGACACATGGTCAGGAACTTGTGAATTATCTGACCATAGATATACAAGAAATAGTTAAAAAATGTTTCAGACCCCTATAGGATGACTCGGTAATGGGTAGCTGATGGTTTTAAAGATAATAGGATTTTTGATGATCCTTGTTAGCAGTTATTGTGAGGTACTTTTTAAATTCTTGGTGCCCAGTGTCAGTCATCTCAATGACTAGAGACTCCCCAGAACCGGAGACACCCAAGACTGGCAGCTGACTGGAGTAAAACTCTGTTTCACTTAGCTAAGACTATGCAGATAAGATGTGTTTTTCCACATGTTGGGTTCATGGTTTCTTCCCAGTCACTGTCATTGGTCTTCCATGATCTTCCTAACTTTGCCTCTACACAGAGAAAGATATTTAAAGGCTTGCAAACATGCTTCCTTTTTATCTTTCATATTTCTTTCTTCTTTTCTACCCTTCCTGTTTATATTGTTTCCATTCCTTCTTTCCTTTCCATTTTTCTGTTACTTCTTTCTTTCTTTCCTCCTTTATTTCTTTTTTTTTAAATTTTTTAATCTTTGTTGATACATTACATATATGCATCATGATTGCACTCTATAATGGGGATTTCTACCAGTATAAGACACAACTTAATTCTCATTTTTTCCCATAGCCCTACCCACCCTACTATCCTTCCATATATATAAAATTTGTTTCCTTACTTTTTTTGTTACAAACTCATCATTTTCCCCCCTTCTTCCTATTTAACATTGAGCATTTTCTATTTCACAATATATAATGTACAATTCTAGGACTCATTTACATCTTTATTTTCTCATACCAGAGAAAGGATGCAATATGTACCTATTTGTGCCATATTTATTTCAATTATAAGGATATTCTCAAGGTATGTCCATTAAGTAGAAATGATTCAAACTCATCATTTTTTATGGCAGAGTAATACTCCATTCTGTAGAAAAACCACAGTTTTTTTTTTTTTAATTTTTTTAAAAGTTTTTTGAGACAGGGTCTCGCTTTTGTGGTTCAGGCTGGCCCTGAGCTCAGCCTCAAACTCACATCACAATCCTCCTGCCTCTGCCTCCCGAGTGCTGGGATTACAGGCGTGAGCCACCACGCCCGGCACTGTGGTATGTGGCACTGGTTGCTGCTGGGTGTGGGTCTCCACACCCAGTATTGTTATGTGGTTACCGGGGAATCAAACCCCGGCCCTTGCACTTGCAAGACAGGCGCCGGAACCACTAAGCTAACTCCCCGGCCCAAACCACAGCTTTTTTATCCAGTCTCCAGGTGATGGACACTCGGGTTGTTTCCAAAATGTACAAATCACAAATTGGGCTGCTATAAACATGGGTGCACATATGTCACTGTGATATGAGTCTTTTAATTCTTTTGTGTATATACCTATCAGAGCGATGGTGAGGTCATATGGGACCTCCAATCATAGCTTTTTGAGGAATCTCCAAACTGACCTCTATATGGGTTGTATGAGTCTACAGCCCCACCAAAAGTGGAGAAGGGTTTTTTCTTTTCCACAGTCTCCCCAACATTTGCTGCTGGTTGATTCCATGTGTTTGTGAAGATTCTGGGCTTTCCTTTGCTATCCAGCTCCAATTTCAGGGCACTATGGTCTGACAGTATACAAGGGATAACTTCAATCCCTTTATATTTGCTTAAACCTGTTCTATGAATGAGCACATGGTCTGTTTTGGAGAATGATCCATGAGCAGCTGAGAAGAATGTATATTCTGATTTTGTGGGGTGAAATACGCTGTAGGCATCTATTAAGTCCATTTGCTGAAGAGTCTGGTTGAGCTCCAGGATTTCCTTAGTGACTTTTTGTCCAGTCGATCTGTCTCTTTGTGACCGTGGGGTATTGAGTTCCCCTACTATTGTTGTATTGGAGTTTATCTGGTTTTTCAAGTCTGTTAATATTTGTTTTATATAGTTTGGTGCATTAGAATTAGGAGCATAGATATTTAAGACTGTGATTTCTTTGTCTTGGATTTTTCCCTGAACTAAAAGATAGTGTCCATCTTTATCTCTCTTTATCAGCTTTGGCTTGAAGTCTATTTTGTCTGCAATTAAAATCACCACTCCTGCTTTCTTGCTGTTTCCAGTCGCATGGAGTATAGTTTTCCATACCTTTACTTTTAGTCCATGGGTTTCTTTCTGAATTAGGTGTGTTTCTTGTATAAAGCAGATTGTAGGATCTTGTTTTTGGATCCACTCTGCCAGTCTGTATCTCTTAATTGGTGCGTTGAGTCCATGGATATTAATCATTATGACTGATATAGGTAAACTGAGTCCTGCCATATTTTCCTGTTCTTGGCTGTGTTATTGTACTTCTGCCCTTTCCCCATCAGTTTCTTGTTTGGTCCCATGGGTTGCCTTGGTTAGTTCTCATGGATTTGTAACTTTCCTTATTTTTCTCCAAGATATTCTTGAAAATGTTTTGGAGCACGGGTTTTATATTTGTGAAGTTTTTCAGGTGTTCTTTGTCATGAAAGTATCTTATTTCCCCATCAATTTTGAAGGCTAGTTTTGCAGGATACAACAGTGTGGGTTGGAAGTTGTTTTCCTTTAGGGCTTGGAAGACTTCACTCCAGGCTCTTCTTGCAATGAGTGTTTGAGTTCAAAAGTCTGCTGTGATCCTGACAGGCTTCCCTTGGAATGTAACTGTTTTCTTTTCTCTGGCTGCTTTCAGTATTTCATTCTTTTTTTGAATATCTGGGACTTTTATGATGATATGCCTAGGTGTAGATTTTTTCATGTCACAGGCATGTGGCGTTCTGTATGCTTCATATATTTGTATGTCCAGTTCTTTACTTTTTTCTGTGAAGTTTTCTGCCATTATTTCTGTGAGTAGCTTTTTGATGTCTTAACATTGTCTCCTGCTTCCTCAGTGACTTCAAGCAATCTTATGTTATTCTTCTTTGAGTCATCTAGGAGCTGTTGGATTGACTTTTCATTATCGCTTGCTTTTTTCCATAGATTATGATTTTCCAGTTCATTGGTTGAGATCCTGTCTTCTAGGTCTGAAATTCAGTCTTCTGCCAAATTCATTCTATTTTGCAAACTTTCATTTTCTTTCTTAATTTCCTGGGCCTCTGCTTTTAGGTTTTTAAAAGATTCCATTGCTTGTGCTATCTTGGAATTTTCCACTCAATAATTTCCTCTTTAGCTATTAATCATCGTATTGACATTGTCCAATATCTCTGCTTTCATCTCAGAGATCAGTTCTGATTTCCATTTTACTAGATCTGCTCTGTTTATTATTTCTGAGGATCCTAGAGACTCGGCTTCAAGCTTCTCTATTTCTCTTCCCCCTGTGTTACGTTGAGGTGAGGATCTTTGTATCTGAGACTTTCAATATTTCCTCATCTTTGAGTTTTTGTCCTTGTTTTTGTTTTTGGCTTTGCACTTGCCCTGTTTTGTGCGGATGTTTGTTCAAGTCTGTTTCCTCCTAGTTAGGAACCTTAAAATATCAGTGTTTCCTGGGTTGCTCTTTGCAGTCTGTATTGGGACCTAAATAAAAACCAGTAGTTCTGGCATATCGTATGAGGCACTCAATCAATACAGTCAGAACACCTTCTCCCATCTGCTTTAGCGGCAGGGAGGCTCTGGCCTCTGCACTGCTACAATGGCACTGCCTGAGGTTCCAATGAGCCCACCTGCTCAACAATACAGAGTCTCCGGGCTCACTTGTGTTGTCAGCCTGGAGGCCAGTAGGCTGTAGGTCCTGTGCATCTTCAATGGTACTGGCTGATATTCCAACAGGCCCACCTACTCACCAATACAAGGTCACTGGATGTGCTTCAGCAGTTGATGTGGGGAAAGTCAGACTCTTACCTTCTAAACTGGTCCCTGGGCCCTCCTCCAGCATAGGCCTGGAGGTCAGCAAGCTCCAACCCTAGCGCCCATTCAATGGCACAGACGCCACCTCCAAAGCTGCCCACTGCTAACCTCCATCCTTGGGTGCTTTTCTGGAATGGGCCTGAAGGCCAGCAAGCTCCTTCCCTGGCACGGATTTAATGGCGCAGTAGCTGGTTTCAAAGCCACCAGCCTCTAAACTCAGTCCCTGGACACACTTCAGGCATGGGCCTGGAGGCCATTAATGTGCAACCCTGGTGCATATTGAATGGTGCAGATGCCATTTCCAGAGCCACCCACTGCTAACCTCAGTCCCTGGGCACTGTTCCAGCATGGGCCTGGAGGCCAGTGATCTCCAACCCCAGCGCAGATTCAATGGTGCAGGCACCGGTTCCAGAGCTGCCCACTGCTAACTGCAGTCCCTGGGCATTCTTCTGGTGTCCTCCTTTCTTTCTTTCTTTCTTTCTTTCTTTCTTTCTTTCTTTCTTTCTTTCTTTCTTTTGTCTTTCCTATCATCTTACTAAAGAATTCTAGCCATAGGTAAATACTTGACCTGTGTCAAGGACAAACAGGTACTAAACCCAGAACCAGCCCCAAACCAATTATGGACAAAGATGGGATATATAAGTCAACTTTAGCCTTCTGTTAAGATGAGGTTATGTAATTTCCTTCACTGTCTGAGTTTTTTGAAGGATCAAACTGCTGCTGCTAACAGTGGAAACAGTATTGACAAAACTACTCCCACTGGCCTTCTCCTCTTACCCTCAAACTTCTCTACTCTCCTCCTAATATTTGCACCCAAATAAAGTGTATCTAAATTCAATTTTTTTTAAATCCTACATTCTGTTTCTGTAATAGCCCCAACCAATGCAATGCCTACATCTGAGAACATCACAAAAATATTATTAGAATAAGTCTGCTATGTGAATGTCACTATGAAAACCTAAAAAGGAAAATGTAACTCAGTATGTACCTCTGTACTCACCAACAGGCCAGCTGAGTAAACAGTAGTAGCACCCTGGATTTTACACAATATATTTAAATCTTTAATAATCACATAAATATAGTATGCAAGTATCTCAGAAGTAATGTTGAAATGATACTTTTTCAGGTTGGCTAACAATGATTTATATGTGACTAAATTTTGTGTTTTATAATTAATATTTTACACATAATTTTTTTCTAATTAGTTCTATATACCATATGAATTCTCATACTTTTGAACAGATACTTCAGAATTTTGGGGCCAGTACATTAAGTAAAATGGTGGTCAGAGGCAGAGAATTGAGCTCAGTGACATCACATTTGCCTTGCAAGAAGCGGAAGATCCTGAGTTCAATCCCAATATTCCCCAAATTAAATAAATAAATTAAATAGTAGTCAGACATAAACTTTTCTAGAATTTAAGTCAGAAGAACTTAGAAAGTTTTCTCCTACCCATGACAGACTTTGGTGGGTGATTCAGGTTCTTTCACTGACATACTAGTGACTGTTTTAACACTTCCCTGTTAAATAAAATGTACGCAAACTAAATCAAAACTAAAACAAGTAGAATGAAAGAACCTAAGAAAGCTGAGGAACTAAAAACAAGCCATCCTCTTTTAGTTTCAGAATTACTTCAGAATGTGAAGCTGTATGAGCTACTGGAATATTGTTCCAAATAAGACACTGTAATTTTGAAATTTGGAACTATTCGGCTGTAATCTCATTTTTGATAGATAAAACTGAAGCAGATAGGCATCTAAAAGGATTAGAAAATCTATAATATATAGATAGAAATTCCTCACAATCAATGTGGTCATTATACATATCAGAAGTATATCAATAAAATTAATTTTAAAAATATTTTTTGAAAAGCAAACGATTTATTAGTGCATGTTTATTCCATTCTCAAGACAGTACTATCCAACCAATGTCAGGCTTTGGTCTGTGAATGTCGTTCTTTCTGTTGTCAAAGCAATGGAGGACCTCATCTCACACACACACACACACACACACACACACTGTAACTCAAAATAGTGATCAAGGTCCAGGGGTTTTCCTCAATGGCATCATGCCAGTCCAGCAAGTGCAAAGTCTTGAGCTCAGTCTCTGGTACTGAAAAAAATAGTGAAGAAAATGTATGCTTTTTCAAAACTAAAATTCAGATTTATCTGAGAGGCAGTTTTTTAAATTTAAATCTTTATTGGTACGTTACATATACACATCATGATTACACTCGACAGTGGGGATTTGTACCAGTATAAGACACAACTTAATTCTCATTTATTCCCATAGCTCTACCCACCCTTCCACCACCTTATATATATATAATTTGTTTCCTTTCTTTTTGTTATAATCCCATTATTTACCCCCTTCACCCTATTTTGCTTTAAGTATTTTCTATTTCAGTTTTTTAAAATAACTTTTCTTTAAATAAAAGTACTGCTATTGCTCATTATCTCATTGGAAGCCATTAGCTGGGCAGGTACAATACTGTGTCTAGTAGAATGATCAAAGATTGAGCAGAAGACTGGCACCATTTTGATTCACTAAGATTCCACAGAGAAATTTTGCAAACACTGAGTTCCATTTACAGCTGTACAGCTAGCTGAAGCTTTGCTATGACAGTTTAAAGCATGATGTGCCTTTCCTTGCTATTATGCTGCTTACCCAGTCATTAGGAATCTGTGTTGTCTGCTACAATAGTTAGTGTGGATGATTTAGTAACATAAAATAAAAACCTAATTATTTTTAAGTCATGTTTAAATTAAAGCAGTGATAACCAGAAAATCATGATTCTGAATTTGTCCCAACAGTGACTGTTATCTAACTTTTAAAAAGCCAACTTTACCTTTTCTTTTGTTTTAGAAAGGTTTCATTTTGTAGTTCAGGCTGTCCCTGGACTCACTATGTCACCCAGGTTAGCCTTGAACTCAGAGCAATCCTCCTGCATCTGACCCCACATGCTGGAATTCCAGGCAGGAGCCACCACACCCAGCACTGTGGTATGTGTACCTGGGACTCGAACTCAGGACCTTTTGCTTGTCAGGCAGATGCTGGAATGACTGACCTAAATCCCCAGGTCCCCAACTTTAACTTTTTGAAACAGAAGCTGCCATAATTATGTTTATAATATAACATTTTAATAAGTCTTTGTCAGAGTAACTAATAAAATTGAGAATGCAAAGCATATTCTGGTTTTAAATATTAGTAAAAAAATTAAGAAAAAATAATATTGGAACAAACATATGCAAGCAATAGTCTGATTTATTCACTAATTTCTTTTGAGGATCCCAAAATCAATGCATAAGACACAAAGTATTTATCTTCATCATTCATTATAGACTATATCTCAATAAAAAGAATTCCTAATCCTACTGCCATATTTAGAGTTTCTTTTTTAATGAGGCAGAAAATAAGTCTCTTTTATCTTTGAGCTGTCTCAGAATGAATCATGTTACTCTTCAGGGTTTTAGCAGCCTGATCAAAGAAGACAAGGAAAAAAGGAGATTTTTCAATGGTAGAAACTGCCCTGAGATATGTCCACAACTCCTGATAAATCCCACTCCTGGCAACTTGGTTTCCATCAGAATACAGGAGTTCCCATGCAGACCAACCCAGTGCAGTGTTGTCAACGCTAACGTGCTCAGCGATGGAGGGTCTTTGATAATTGGCACCAGAGTCGCAGACATTTCTGATCGGAAACTAACATTTAGCTCTTGAAAGACAGGGGAGAGGAAACTGGTGCATGAATTTTTAAATTCATATTTATTATGTAAATGAACCGTTAAATATATAAAACTTAAGAAGTTCTCGTAGTATAAAGCAAAGAATGTAAAACTGTTCATATAAAATGACTTTTTAAATTATCCAGAGATTGAAAGAGATATTATTGCTTTTGCTGTTCAGACTATTTTGTATCATCAAAGTCTTTAAAACTACATATATGAGGTGAAATAAGAATAATTTAGTAACGTTTCATCAGCTGTACGGTCCCATTTTATCAATGTGCATATAACTGCAATCCTGGGTCACAAGTCTCGGAGTTCTCAACGTAGCTTATCTTGAATTAGGAACTGACGTGTATGACAGTCTTTACCTGAATTAAGTATGAAACTGAATTTTTATATAGTTATATGTATGCATGCATACAAATTGTGTCTTGTGGGTATCTTTCAGCAAGATTATAACCTATTATATTTTTTAATTTAATTCTTCCCTACACTCCAAAATTCTTTCATTTAGGACTCAAAATAAAGAAATATTTTAAACAAAAAGATGTTCTCTTGGTTTAGAGTTGTCCATCATAAAGATACATTTTATTGTTACAAAATCCATTAGTAATTTAAGAGAAGCAATATTACTTAGTAACTACAAAGACCATTCTCAAATTTCCATAATTAAGAATAAATTTCTAACACAATTTTAAACTGATAAATCACATAAATTATAGACTTTATTTCTATATTCTGACTTATAATGTTTGAAGAAAGCATCATTTTCTCCTGCCATTGTGAGCTTGTTCACAGAGCAAAAGTAGAAGTATTGACTGTAGGACACCATTTATGCACACTAGAGTAGAAAGGAAGAACGAGGAACTTTTATAAAGCTAGAAGAAAAAAGTACATTGGTCCTAATGGATTTTTGATTTCCATTTGCAATATTCTGGCTTTACGTGTTCCTTAATATAAGTGCTTCTTCTCAATAGGACATATGCATAACTGTGAGCAATAACAGAAATGCTATTTCCAATAATTACTTGATGCAAGTTCTCTGACTAACAGAATCAAATGTTGGCTGCTAATGTAACTAATATATGTTAATATGATTTAAATTGCAGAGAATTAAAAAATGGTTGATTTTATGCCCCTGGAAAAATTATTAGTTGTAATTTTACAGAATGCATTATTCCTATGCTCTGAAAGTCTTTTTTTTTTAATCTCCTTCTCCTTATTCACCTCCCTCTCTCCATCTCTAAATCCCCTTTCCTCACTTTCTTTCTTGTTACTTTTTTTTTAACTTTATGTGGTTTTGTTTGTTTGTGACAGGGTCTTGCTTTGTAGTTTAGGCTGGCCCTGAGTTCAGCCTCAAACTCACATCACAGGAATCCTCCTGCCTCTGCCTCCCGAGTGCTGGGATTACAGGCGTGAGCCACCACGCCCAGCACTGTGGTATGTGGCTCTGATTGCTGCTGGGCGTGAGTCTCCATGCCCAGTATTATATGTGGTTACTGGGGGATCGAACCTGGGCTCTTGCACTTGCAAGACAAGCTACAGAACCACTGAGCTAAATCCCCGGCCCTGCTCTGAAAGTCTTATACCTATAGTGTTTATATGTTGGAGAAATACTATGTAAGCTAGAACTATTAAAAATTTGAAGCTATATTTTAATCACATTGGCTGTATAGATAAAATATGACCACTTGCCTTTTGGTGACTGAGAAATCCAAGTGAGGAATCAGGGCTTTAAATCTACTTAGAAAAAAGTTTCCCTCATTTTAGTCTATTCACAGATGATGTTTTTCCTCTTCAAATATGAACCTTAAAAGTCAATGTTTACTAAATATTTATTAAAACACAGGGCAGTTTATCTTTCAATCAGCATTTCTATAGATCACATCAGTACAAAAACATATTGTTTTCTAGAACATAATTAACAGTGATATCTGGATGTAATACCCCTCCCCACAATTTTTACTTAGAAAAGCCTCTATGCTCCACCAAAATGCATGCCTCTAGGTTACATCTTTTGGGCCACTACCCTTTCTCATAATAACCCTGGAATACTTGAATTTCATGGCTAAATTTCTACTTAGTCAATAGAAGTATCTCTTTGAA
The DNA here is from genome assembly GCA_004026965.1 of Petromus typicus. Classification (NCBI taxonomy): domain Eukaryota; kingdom Metazoa; phylum Chordata; class Mammalia; order Rodentia; family Petromuridae; genus Petromus; species Petromus typicus. The sequence continues at coordinate 21,566 of PVIR01018050.1, forward strand.
AATGTTCCCTGTGGGGACATCTTAGATAAGCATTGTTATTAAAATAATAGCATTTCCTATATATGCAATAGAAAATACACTTAGCTTTAGAACTTGTGTGAAAAACTATTTTTACCACTGTTTAGAAAGCTTGTTAAATACACCCAGATTTGACCTTAAAAATAATAGCTTACAATTTTTATATAAGTTCTATATTTCTAGACCTGAAAATTGAATCCAAGTCACCACGTGTACTAGCCCAGTGCTTTCCCTCTCAGCTACGGCCTTACCTCTCTGTGGACTTTTGTGTTTATCTAGAAATTCTTCTGTTCCTTCTGCAACTGCTTTCACAATCCCTATATGTTTACATAAACTACTTTGCTTTGAGGGTTCCTTTGTTTTCCATTCTCAGCTGTGCATTTGGGTGGAATGGGTCCGATTGTTAGCCTAATCTCTACCCTGACCTGCTCTGTTCAGTCACCATATTTCTCTCCCATCAGGTGATCCTAATGTCATCATCTTCAGTCACTGAAAAAATGATCCACAACCCACTTCAGGTCACACACTTAAGGTGAGCAGATACAGTAGGCCTGAATGTGACAAGAAGAGCTTCCCTGGAAGTGAAGCTGCTGATAGAGGGCAGAGCCTGGAGGAAGGGGTCATGAGTCTCCAACTAGACTGCACGTGGAGTCAGGCTGGTTGTTCCACTAATTTTTTACACTAATATATACAAATACACCTCTATTTAGATAAGCTGTTCATATTTATATTTGGTTCAGTCAGGTCAGTTGCAGTTTTCTATACCCTGGAAAAAGATTATTTCATAAAATATTGTAGCCAACTATTATGGTTTCTAAAAATATCTGTTAACAAGAGCCACCTCTTAAATGCTTGGGGAAATAAATATGTATAATATATATCTTTACAACATTAATTATCTGAATGATATTAGTACTCCATTACTGGAGAACACTTATTTTTCTCTTCTAACCACAAGATCCTAAAAATAATAAATAATCATGATTGAATTCATCAAAAGAACGAAATTTAAACCCCCTCCAAACATATCAATTTCAAATTATTGAATGTGCTAAAGAACTTTATGTGATTAGATGCAAATAAGGAAGCAATTAAGTCATTATTCATTAGAACTAATGAGCATGTTATTTGGGTCTATTTCTCAAGTAAGAGAAAATAAATGCCTAATCTATGAGAAAGGGTGACTACAAGGATAGAATCCCAAACAATAGTCTCACTACAGTGCAGATGGGACCACAGGATCACTCACAGCTTCTCAAAGGCTGCGGATGGTAACAATGCTTCTGTCAAAATTACTTGACACTTTATACCATTTATAAGGAAAAAAAAAACCATGAAAGTGAATGTTTTCTAAAATATTCACTGTATCATTTAAATTTTTAAAATTTTAAGGCTTCTGTGTATTCTCTCAAACATGTCCCATCTCTAAAACTATCTTTTAGTTTTTGTATAATTCTTCTATTATAATTCTGTTCCCTCAATACACTCATTTTCTCTAGGCCTTGTTAACCCAATTAGATTTTCCTTTTTCTTTCTAATGCTTAGAGTTGTTTTTACACTTTAGTCTTGTGCAAGCTTCCTCCCACACTCACTGACTTACACTACACACATGTACTATGATTCCCTTCCATTAAAAAAAGGTCCATAAAAGTGAGAATGTTCCATCCACTGCTCACCCTTCTGTTCAGCGTTCATGTGACTGTATTTTGCATAGCACCAATATATATTATAAATTCATTTATGTATTTGGCAAATGCTTATTTCCTCTGTGGCAAGCAATGTTTTGGTGGCTACAACTACAAATACAAACTTTAAATAGTTTATAGTCTAATGATTTTGTTAACACTTAATTAATTTATGTTGTGTGGAAACATTTCAAAGAGGTTTTGATGTGTTATTTAAAGGTAGGTTGTGTGATCTTTGAACTTCATGAAGCATTAATGTTATTACTGCCTTTGAAATCCTGTGACAAAATCTAGAGAAATCTATTGTAACAGAATTGGAAATGAATGAATCTAAAGATAAATTGTGATTGGACTTAGAGTTTCTGAAAACAATGCTATAAGAGACATCTTGTTTTGCATGCTGGGAACCAGTCTTCTCAGCTTGAACATTAAGGACTTAGTTCTAACAGTTTCTTATAAGCAGCTTTCCCTTCCATTGCTTTATTTCCCATAAGAATGCTTTCATCTCAAGAATAAAATCATCGGAGAAAACATGTTTTCAAATTGGAAAAAAAGAATGTGTATGTGATATATTTGACTTAGTTTGCCATAACATTTACCTGTTATATTTGTGAACAGTAGAGATATTGCCCCATACCTTGATGCTTATAATCAAACTGGCTTGGGGCAAATCACGCTGAAGAATCTCATTAAGAGGCCTGGGGAGATCTGTCTTTAGTATTTTATTGAGTTTATCAATTTCAAATCCATTTTAAAAAAGAGAAATTATAAATTTCAAGATGCTCCCACACCTTATATTTCTGCAACTCCATTTCAGAATAAGATGACTTCATATCCTATACACATTAGGCCATAACTTTTCATATAGGAGAAATCCAGAAAACCAAATCCTACTTTCCAGATTTGTATTATCATATAATTCAAACATCTCAAATATAAAATATTTAGTCTTGTCCTCAATGCATTTAATAAAGCACCCATGAGTTCTTTCATTATGTTTCCTAGAGAGTAGATAATTTATGTTCCTTTTTTAACTGTGACATTGTATTTTTGGGAGTATTTTTAACTCATCATATCTAATTCCTACACACTAATATTCTCAATTTCCACATAGTAGAATTTCTCCATTAATGTCAACCGAATATATCTCACTGTGCTCTCATTCCATTTGCTCAGGACATTTTATGAAGCATTTTGCCTGTTTTCAATTCCATAGAGAAAAATTATTTTCATGTAAATATACTCTGTTATGATTTAGATACGGGGTCTTTACAGAAACCTGATGTGTTAGGGAGGGCCGGATCACAGTTGGGAAGTATGCAATAGTGGATGCACCCATCAGAAGGTTGTGTCGCCTCCTCCCACTTTCCTCTGCTTCCTGTCTGCGGTGAAGTGAGCAGCTTGCCTCTGCCCAGGCCACCTCCCTTGCAGAAGAAAGTTTCCAAACTGTAGCTATAATCATTGTGTGAACTGTTCTTTTGTTAATACTGAAAAATGATCTGTAATTTCTCTATTCAGGAAGCAGTTTTTAAGTATCAAATAGTACAAAACATTGATGTACTGAAAATACTATTCACTAATTAATCAAATTTTGTAGTATAATTCACACCTATGTGTCTTTGAAACCTCAGGAGACATTCATTCTGCTATTTATACCATCTACAATGACTATTTCTAATATGTATACTAAGGTATCCAGATTTCTAATATATTATTTTTCAGAAAGTTACTAATACTCAAAGCCATTGACAGTTGATATCTTGTATCCATTCCAGACTTTAAAATTTATGGCATAATTTTCAAATAGTTTTCTATTATTTAATTCTTACACAACTAAAAATTAAGGGACAAGTGTCTTACAATTAAAGATGATAAAATCTTGCTAAAGTATCTGAAGTAGTCAAAATGTGGTCTTTCTGTCGGTGTACATGAGGGCAGACAACACCATGTCTGAGGGGCCGGGAATTTAGCTCAGGAGTTCCCATACCTGCCTCACAAATGCAAGGTCCATACTTCAATTCCTGGTACCAAAAGACATAAAAACGCAGATTCCATTTGCCTCTGAAGTTTTCAGGGAACAATGAGCTGTAATTGCTCTTGGTAAAAATGGATAAGTAATTCTAATTTTCTTAACTTTCCTATTTTACCTCCCATATAATTTTCTTCAACTTGAATTCTTTTTTAAGATCTGTTTCCTGGGAACCCAGTGAAAGATAATTACCCTTGAATTGGAGGATGTATATATATATATATATATATATATATATATATATATATATATATATATATATATATATACTGAGATGGCTATACTTTTTAAAAAGCAGGACATTATGGTGACATAAATGCATAATTTTTAGAGAATTTTCATTTTAGGTTTATTGTGGACAGATTGATCTTTTTTATTTAAGTTTTAATTTTGAATGTTCTCTATTTTGGATAAATTAAATTCCTTCATTTTATTAAACAAGTTTCTAGTTGTAAAAAGTCTATAAAACTTTTAACTATACAAAGGTATATATTATATTATGTTTAACTTTACAATTTTTATTGGCATATAATCCCAGTACATATTTTGAGTTACAATGTAATATTTGATTCATGTAAATATCAGTAGTAAGTAATAAACAATTCAGTATAATTAGCATATCCATCACCTTAAAGTTTTAACATTCAAAATATTACCATTTATTTTGAGATATGTAATTCATTATTGTTAGTTATATTTACCCTGATGTCTCATAAATTTTTAAAATTTATTCCTCTGATAAAAATTAAAGTCTTCTTGCTATAGCACTGTTCCACCACTTATTACAGCAGTCCATGTTAAGCCCTCCTTTACTGACCAAGTGTATGTAACTAGTGAAAGAGCAAACATCATCATGTTGAAGGTATTTCATGTTATTGTAAAATGTATTTCCATTGAAATTTTCTTTTAAATATTATATACGTTGATGTATTATGTGATTGTAAATTCATTGTGTTTAATTTTAGAAATTGAGCTCCATCTTTTGTCCAAAGAAGAAAAATATTGATTTTTAAAATATATTCAAAGTGCAATGTGATACATTAAAATTTGGAGCAGATACATATATTCTTAGATACAACTCACAGGTGTATGTTGGGGGCTGCTTCACTGAAAAATTAAATGTAAAATAATTTTAAAATATTTTATTTGCTGATGTCTTATGACCAGTTTACTTGAAATGTGCTTCAATGTGATAATGTATTGTCTAAACTTTATTGAATGCTTGAATTTTACTCTAATTATATTTTTGTTAAAATATAGTATTAGTAACAGCATGCGCTGAATCAAAGTCTTTAGTTTAAATTTTTGTGCATGGAGTCTGTGTTGAGGCAAGAAGTGCTGATTGCCATGGTGAGATGCACAGCTCTCATTTCTGTTCCCCGCCTGTGTCACCACATCAGCTGTGCATTATTATGCTTATTCTAAACTGTCTCATCTTAACTTTGATTTCTTTGTGCTACTTCCCATTCCACATTCACCAGTGGATCCTTTCAACTGTTCAATCAAAGTGGATCAGGAATCTGTTCACTTCTCCTCACTGCCTGGACCATCCCAGTGAGCTTAGAACAGTTTCCAAGTGTGACCCTTGTTCTCATCATGTGCCCTCTATTCCTCTGTTTTCCTCAAAGACCTAATGTCTATTGTCCAAAGTCTTCAGTAGTTTTTTTTCACACATCCAAATACAAACATCTCCCCAAAGATTAAGATGCCCCAAGTCATCTGTCCTTGCTCCTTCAGCAAATCTCATGCTGTTCTCCTCTCTCCTGGTTACCAACTGCTTATCTCTCACTGCTTTTCACACTGTGTTTTAATGGACCCTGGTTTCTCCCACCTTGAGCCTTTGCTCCAACTGCCTCTTCTTCCTGGAACGTTTTGTCCCCTTACCTTAGCTTACTTGTCCTCCGATTGTTCCAGGGATAAAATGCTACTTCCTAACACAGGTAGGCAAATCTTCTGTGATCTTTAACCCACAGTAGCCGGATCACTTCCACTGTGTCATCCAATTTATTTGCCCTCTGTATAAATGGTTAACATCTTCTAGTTTTTCTCTCATCATTTATTTGGCATGTCTATTTCCTCTGTCTTTCAACCACAATATCATTCTATGAAGGCAAATAACTGGTTTACCTTGTGCATCACTATATTTTCAACATCAATAAAGTAATGAGAAAAATCAATAAATATATATGAAAATAAATGGAAACAACTGAAAACACTTACATTTTCCATTAATATTGCTATTTTTACAATCGTTTATGTTGTAAAGATCTAATAAATGTGAAAATTGAAATACTAATATACATAACAGAGAATAGTTTAAAAATGTCAGGATTAAACAGCAGATAGGGTAATAAAGACCCTTGCCCTGTTTTTAAAAGTAATAATTCTATCCTTGATTTGAAAAAAAGTGTGTTAATTAAGGATCTCCAGCTCATTGCTGAAGGAAACATTTTTAAAAAGTACAGACTCTGTAAAAACAATTAGAAACAACTGCTGTTACTTAGCTATACATTGTAAAGGTTCTTTAAAGTTGTCCCTCAGGGAAAGTGAATTGTGTTTTCAAGCACAAAAGAAGTTTCACAGCATCACCTTTTCCATCTAAAATAGCATGAAGGTAGATTTCATTTGATTTGAAAAGTCACAGTACTGTTATTCTGCTTAATAATAGTGTTTAGTTTACAAAGACATCTGCTCAAGTAGTGGAATTCTCAAAACACTCACCAGAAGCCCTGTGTTCCTGAGCATTTTATGGATGATAGAGCGTGTTTTAGTAGCTGACAAGTCAAATTATTATTCTACACAGATGTGAATGTGTGACAGTGTTGTTAGTAGGTTCAGACAGAGGACAGCGACCAAACAAGTGCTCCGTTTGAACCATTTTTTTTGAATGTCCTCTTCTGTAAGACAGTCCCAGAGTTAGAATGAAATGTGCACATAATGACAAAATAAAAATTGTGACAAATTACAGATTGAGAGTGTATCTCACAATAGGAAATGAAGTGAAACATGCGATGACAGACATTTCCAAGTCAGAAAAGAATTTTCACAGAACGAACAATAATAAAAATAAAAGATAATTTTATATTAGTGAAAATTAGGTACACCTGAACTATAATGATCAGTAACATTTTCAGTCTATTATCTTATAAAATTACATTGTGTTTTACAAACTTCAAGCACAACTAGATAGTCACAGTGATTCCTATATATTTCATAATGATTCAGCCTATTGCTATGAAAGCAAAAATTGTATATGATTAAAAAAGGAATCAGACTTGGAATTAATGTTTATAAGTGACTTTGATTCAGAATCATGGACCATCTGTACATGTCATAGGTTTGGAATGATCATTATGATTTTTCCCCTTTGGTTGAATGACTCCTATTCATCATGTGTTTGCTGTCTGGCTTCCTCTTCATTCAGTTTGTCCCAGTGTCCTGTGGGATACAAGAAAGGAGCTATGCTGTGTCATTTCCCTGGAGGCCAATCATTAGCCTCACCCAAAGGCATCTTTGAACATGCACTTCCACACACACATGCTGTCTTGTATACACACCCACCAATGTGCTAGATTACTTATCATATGGTGACAGGCCATCAGGGAATCATTTTCTATGGCAATTATTATTTTCCCAAAATAAGAATGCAAATTCAAAATCTACTTTAACATTACCCTCATTTAATTTTGGATATTTTTTTCTGGGTGAAGCAGTGCTGAAAGGACCCCACTATTTCCTACCATGACCTGCTCATCTCTCCATGACCAGCACAATTGTATGCACAACCTCGATTGCTTATAGCTGAGTCAGTTAAAATGCTGTGATGCTAGAACTTCCCATCCCGGAGAGCTAACCCTCCTCTTTCTATCCCACATTCTTACCTGTCAAATTGGGCTTTTTAATTACTAGTACTTTCTCTCAAGCCTAGTGTTCTCTGTCAGTCATTTGACTGACCTTAAATTTCCACTTTACCTCTCTTAGAGGTATCCTCACTACCTGGGGATGTGAAGTAAAACAAATGTATGTGTACGTACCTGTGCATTTGAATATGAAGGTCTACATTCAGATGCCACAAGTTTTGATTCCATGTTGTAACCTTCTTTGTTGAGTCTATAATGATATGATTTGATCACAACCACTCTATTGCTGGTCAAATTCATTACTTTCATTCATATCTTATAAAAATATCTAGTTTCAGTTGTTTTGTACATTTGACATTTTGTATGAACAAATATAATACCAATCAAACAGGTATGGATTTGGAAAATTGAACTTAAAAGTCTTTTTAGTAAAACAGTCATATATATAAATATGAGGTATGAACAAGAATATACATAGGTTATACATGGATATACAAACTACCTCACATAAGAAGACTCACAAGGAATGATAAAAAATACAGTAAAATTTAAATTTTTGAAAACATTATAGAAAAAGATACAATTTCAGGATTGGTATGATAACTATGTTTAAAGATAATCATAATGTTTTACTTCTTTGAAGGAAGATTAATACAGATATATCTTATAATAATTTTGTACAGTTGAATAGTCTATCTGACCAACTTTGTACCAGGATTTGAACAGCTGCTCTGAATAGATACAAGGAAGTAGATCCTGAGTCTACACTATTCACATTTAAATCTCAGTTACATCTCTGAAGGAACTCTGAGAACCAAGGTAAGTGACTTTAGTTCTCAGATTCTGTTTTAGTTTTGGTAATTACACTAAATTTCTATTTATTGTGAAGAATTAACTCCATGTATTTTCAAAATATTTAAATCAGTGCCTGGATGTATTTACTAAGTAATATTTTGGTAGATTAAAATATGTGGTCCACAATTCCCAAATAATTCCAGGATAATCCATTTTTCTTCCATTATCAGATATTTTACCCTTGTACCATGAATTTTTACAACATATTGTATTATGATTTTCTGATTAAATAAATGAATAAATCTGAGATTTAGAAGTCAAAGATAAAGTTAAGAAGCCTTATAGGCCATTGTTATAATTGTCTTTCTCTGACAAGTGCAAGATGTTCATTTCAAGATATATTATAAAGCCACAAAAGAGAAAAATTTTATTTTTCTTTGTATTTCTTTAAGATTTTTAATTTTTGCTTCCACATGCTGGAGTACATAATGATTATGTTCATCATGTTAGTACATATGTAACATATCTTAATTCTTTTTACTCATCCTTTTCCCTTTTTTGCTTCCTCATCTATTGGTCCCCTTCTCATTCACAAAAGGTCTATCTCTTTATCCCCAATAAAGAATAAAATTTATGCAAAGTCACAGAAGTGGTAAACGGAAAAACCAGAATTTCTTCCAGACTTTTTATATCACCTCAGAGGATCCTTTCATTTTGCACTTAATACTATTTTCACATTGGATTTCTTAAAAACATAAGATAAATATAAGATATTTAAGCTTGTTTGTCTGATATATTTCACTTAAAACTATTAGAGTATATCCATTTTCCTATGCATTGTTAAACTATGACATTGACAGTAAAATTGTATGTTCTATGTTTAAAAGACCACACTTTAGCATTCATTAAATATTACCTAGAAAATAAGAAGCTTCAAGGAAAATTCAATCTTTTTCTGGCAAGATATTCTACAGATACACAAGCTATTTGCAGCCCAAAGTAAACTAAAAATGATATCTGTTATTACTATTCCAAGTGGAGATATTTATTGCAAATATATTCATCTTCACCCTCAGAGTAAAAAAGTGGATGGGAGGGGTGCATTACATTTTCTGTTGGATGAATAAATCTCAAATACTTACATCTCTAGACTTATTCTATCTCATTATTTATTAATTTAGCAAAGATTTTCATGTCTTATTTCACTATTGTCTATGAATTATGATACAGGTTTATAGTGTCAGGAAATATCATTTTGGTACATATTATAATACATAAAGTACAAGCCAGGCTTTCATATATATAATAAAGAACACAGCAGAAAAAGAGAAAACCAAGTTCCAACAAAATAGATAAATCTCTATCCATGTTTTATATTATGGGAAACAATTATTTAATAAAGTATTTAAAATTATCATGAGTTCTGTCATAATTTTAAATATTTTCTGAAGCAATTATAAAGTTAAACATTTTCTTTTCCAAAGTTCAATGTTACTTTCTAAATCATTTGAATTCTTCAGTCTGGATTCAAAAATTTTAGGTATTGTTATATTATCTAGTTTTACCATATTCATTATTTTGATATCCAAAATTATCACTTTTTCCTCCCAGCTTTTGTGTATCTTTAATCTTTATAAAGCTCTGTGGCAAGAAAAATTTTTACTCTTATTTTTACCCTTGAGGAAACTAAATGTCAGAAAAAGAATAACATTCATGCAAAGTCACAGAAATGGTAAATGACAAAACTAGAATTTCTTCCAGCCTTTTTATATCACCTCGGAGGATCCTTGCTCCCCACAGTCACATGGAGCAACTTGAACTTTCTTAGTTTACACAAAAATAGAAAGAGACCTCAAAGTGGTTTATTCATTTATTCATCATTCCTAAAAAATATTTAAAGTTAGCTGTTAAGTTTCCTCAAGTGATTTTTCAAATATTGTGTTATGAACTTTAATAGAAAAAAGGGGGATCCAGACTAAAGCTTCTTCTGACAAACACAATCTGAAAGGATTTACGAAGTAACTGCTGTTCTAAGATCAAATGTAGATACTCTAACTTTTGATGCTGCTGCATTAGCCATGTCCTTACCTTCAGTTCTGGTTTATATATTGAGGTAATACCTATCATTTATCTATCTATCTATCTATCTATCATCCATTTATTATTGCTTTATATTTTGGATCTACAGTCTGGTTTTCTATTTATTAGGTTCATATAAAATCAATATTTATTTGACATAATATCTTCCACTTCAGAAGATTTAAGGTGAACTGGTATGTATGACTCATACAGGAAGAAGAGAAACTAGGTATTCCTCATTATTGCTGTTGCTCCAAGTTCAGGAGCTCTAGATGGTCTTAAATCAAAGAATGTGCCTTGGGCTGGGGATTTAGTTCAGTGGATCTGATGCTTGTCTTGCAAGCACAATGGCCCGGGTTCAGTCCCTCAGTAATCACATACAATTCTCCCAGGAGCAATCAGTATACAGTGCAGGGCATGGTGGCTCATGCCCGTAATCCTAGCACTCAGGAGACAGAGGCAGGAGGATTGCTTGATGTGAGTTTGAGGCTGAGCTCAGGGCCAGCCTGAACTACAAAGCAAGACCTGTCTCAAACAAACAAAAAAAAATGTACTTAGCTCATACTAGTACCTTCCTGAAACACAGCTAGAGATGATTTTATTTATGAGTAAACTTTAACAATAAAGAAGAAAGCACTGTTCACAGACTTTTAGATTTTTTTTTGCTAGTGTGATTCTAGTTAAGCAGGAAATAAAATCCAAAATGGACTATCCAGAATATTCATTCCAATTAATTTGCATACATAATATATGTGATGTTAATATGGTGGTCAGAGAGAGTTGTAAAATAGAATAGCATTCTGGTGATTCTTTGAAATTAGAGCATGTCATATTCTGGTACAAACTCTTAACATTGAGTGTGATGATGATGTGTATTCATAATGTACCAATAAAGATTTTAATTTAAAAAAAAAAGAGCTGTCACTATAAAAACTGCTAAAGTTCATTAGGAAGCCTGTTTAAAGAGCCAAAGGATCATTAACATATTCTTTGTTGTTTTGATTTGTCTTTCTTGTTTTGAAGCATTGGGGACTGAACTGAAGCTCTGATACAATCTAGACAAGTGCTCTACCACAAAGGAGCTATGTTCTCAGCTCAGCTAATGGATTTGAAAGAATTATTTCTACAACTAACAATAACTTAAGTTGAGATAAATACTAAACAATTTATCCTGGTGTCTTAGTTACTTTTTGGTCATTACTAGGACAAAATACCCAATACATTACATTAAAAGCAGAAAGTTTACCAATTCACAATTTATAGAGCTCTCAGTCTAAAATCAGCTAGCTCTAAGGCAGTGTGGCACATTGCAAAGGGGGAATAGATCATGTTGCGGAACACAACAAGCAACAAGAACATTAGCAGTGCCTTTCTTTTCCTTTTATTTTATTCAGACTATTTAGAATTAGTATCACTCATACCCTTAAGCCTAGTGCCTTCCAGCCTAGCCCCACTATGAGCCAATCACACACTGTAGATTCAGCCACCTCTGAAACAATGTGAAGATTTGAGGGGACCCCTGAACACAAGCCATAATGTTCTACCCCTGAATTCCCCTCAACAACATATGCATAACCTGTTATGCAAAAAAGTATTAGTCTATCTCTAAGAATTGTCGAAGTCCTAAAAATTTCAGCATTGCTGAAAAGTCCAAAGTCTCCTCTGAGACTTCAGACTAACTCTTAGCTGTGAGCACCAATACAAATGAAAAGAAAGTCAAACACCTCCAACATGCAATGATGTGCAAAGATAAACATTTCCATTCTAAACATTATAAGTAGCAGAATACAAAGAATGGGAGCAAAACAGGTCCAAAACCCAGCATGGCAAATATTAAATACCACAGTTCCATTTCTAGCATCCATGGTAATCTGTGGTAAATTGTGAACTCCAAAGGGCTTAGTTGGC
>PVIR01018051.1:0-33959 GCA_004026965.1 Petromus typicus
CATGTGTTACTATGGGGGACTTAGGAATTCTTCCTGGGGTTACTAATTCCTAGACAATATGTCCCGGTTATGATAAAGGGTTTACATTCGTTTTTCAGGAATTTCTTTTGTTTTTTTGAGATCAGATCTTGCTACGTAGTCCAGGCTGAACTCAAACTCCGGATCCCCTACCTTGGCCTCTGAACTGCTAGGATTATAGACATGTGATACTATGGGGGACTTAGGAATTCTTCCTGTTAAACCCTGAACAATCCATAAGCAGCAGAACTGTAAGGAAGGATGAGTGTTGGCCTCCCCTTACTTGTACAATGCTCCATTTAAATCCTTCCTTGCAGGACTTGTGACTGCCCGGCACAGCCTGCTGATCCTGATGGCCTTTCTTTTGGGCACTCTGGTATCAGGAAAATTTTTCTTTGCCCATTCAAAGCACACCACAAAGGCCAATTCTAAGTGTAAATGTAAAACTCCTGAGATAGCAAATGTTTTATTACCACTGTCTAACATAGATATTTACTCATTATCAACATAAAGGTCAAGGAACTTTTAAAAAGGCCTTTGGATAAATAATTATCCTTAGACTCTTTGAATCAACTTTTGCCTTTTTGGGGGAGGGGACAGGGTCTCAATATGTCCTTGAACTCACTCTGGCCTATGGTCATCCCGGACTAGTTCCTGCCTTAGCCTCCTGGGTGCTAGGATTACAGGTGTGCGCAACTGCACCTGGCTATGAGCTTGTTTTATATTCAGTGCTTTAAAGGGAAAGTTTCAGTTTTTCAAGGTAGTAAGATTTTCTATGCTGAATGCTTCCAAGTGTCTTTTATAAAAAATGGAATGAACTGAAAGGTTGAACAGAGACAGCAGGAGACGACGTTCTACTAGGAACAAGACAGGGTAGCATATCTCTGGTAATGAGGAAGTCAAACAAAATGTCACAAACCTGCATAAGATAATCAGCAATGTATTCTGTTCTCAAGCAGTACACATTCTGGGCAGCAGCTTCTGCTATATTAATTCCCGCATCATCTGGTTTCAATTTATTAAAGTCAGAAAAGAGATGTGTGGCTTCTTTAAATAAAGGTACAGAATGAGTAGGCAGTACCTAAGGAAAAAACAAGCAGTATCAATGTCTGCCAGTGTCCCAAAGCAGTTCAATGGCACAAAACTTATCACAGCAATCTTCAGATACAAAGTGGAGTGAACTTGCAGTACAGACCTTTGCTCCTCCTGACTGAAGAAGACGTTTGAACCCTGCTTCTCGGGACGGGTCAACATGTAAAATGACCTTCCACCCGCTAAATGCACCCTAGAAACAAAAACTCACTGTTGAAATCATACGAAAAATGACGAAATACAGGTAATGCATGCTTTTATCCATAATCAGTTTTCTAATCTTAGAACCATTACTTTGCCACTCGTTATGCATCTCTGTCAGAATAATCTGAAATATACAGCCATGCTCTCTGGTACACAGGCCATCAATGAATACTTGAGGAACAAAGAAAAGCAATCATATAGTAACAACGAAACAGAAAGTTTGATTAATTTTGTTTCTTTCTAGTACTTTTTTGTTATCATTAACTGAGCATAGAGCTTAAAACACAACTTGTTAGATGAGATGACTTCATTATATTTCTTTTAAGATGCTTGCAAATTAGAAATATAAAATATTTAGAGAAGCTGACCATGATTGTGCACACCTATAATCCGACCTATAATCTAAGAGGCTGAGGCACGAGGATCATGAGTACAAGCCCAAGCTGGACAACACAGCAAGACCAAATCTCAAAAAAGCATAGGAGCATAAGGAAACAGGATTGGGAATATAGCTCAGGGAAATGACCCAGGGTTCAATCCCTGGTTTCAAACAAAAATAAAATTAAGTAGGGAATAAGACTTACCAGAAGTCAACAGAACAGCTAAATTGTTCTGAAAGAAAAGAAAATCAAGACTAGCAAGATTTGGAGATATCAGATTACTTGTAGTATGTTGTTATTTTAGTTCAGGTATTAACCTTTGGGAAGTCTGGTGAAACTAATAGACACCTCATCTAAATAATTTGTTCTTGTTGGTGCTGGGGAACCCAAGAGACACTAAACTATATACCTAGCCCTTTATATTATTCCTTTGAGACAAGGTCTTCCAAGTTGCCCATGCTAGTTTGGAACCTGGAATTCTCCTGCTTCAGCCTCTTAAGTAATTGGGATTGCAAGTGTTTATTAACATGCCTAGCTTCTAAATAGTTTTTAATTAAATGAGCTTAATTGAGATATAATTTTGGGGTGGGGGGGTAGTTTCTTTGTGTTTTGGTACCGGGGACTGAAGCCAAGACCTCGTGCTTACCAGGCAGGTGCTGTTGTCACTGAGCTAAATCCCTGGTCCTGAGATATAATTCTGGTACCATAATGGTAATTATTTTTTCCAGGACTAGGACTGAACCTAGGACCTACATGCAGTTATATCCCCAGGCCTTTTTATTTTTTTTACTCTAGACAGGTCTTGCTAAATGCCTGGGTGGCCTCAAACCTGTGACTCCCTGCCCTAGCGTGTCATGGAGTGCAGGGGTGCACCACTGCACATGCTGGGAGATTTTAATATTCAAAGTATAAAGGAAACAAGTTTATTAGAAAGCAATTTTGCTGTAATGTGTTCTATAAAGCATTAAATCATAATAACTAATGATGAGTCTGATAACTAGCATAATTTTGTAGTAGAGAATACTTGAA
The DNA here is from genome assembly GCA_004026965.1 of Petromus typicus. Lineage (NCBI taxonomy): Eukaryota > Metazoa > Chordata > Mammalia > Rodentia > Petromuridae > Petromus > Petromus typicus. The sequence goes on from PVIR01018051.1 coordinate 2,724, forward strand.
ACTGTTAACACAAAACAAAAATATCTGACTTCTGTTGATGAAAACATCACAGGTACTGTGAACAGTATGATTTGCAGACATGATCCTAATTAGAAGACCCTAAATAGACTTCAGCAGAAAACTTACAGCTGATTAATGCTAACTAGCTTTTCTACACAACAATAATGGACTCAAAAATCTAGTAAATAACTCCATGTTCAGGAAATGGCAGAATCAATACTGTCAGCATGGCCATATCACTAAAAGCAATCTACTGATTTAGTGCCATCCCTATCAAAATTCAACATCATGACAATCATAAAATTCATATGATAACACAAAAGGCCCAGACTAGACAAAGCAATCTGACTCAGGCCCATCAGCAATCAGTACCACATACCACAGTGCAGGGCATGGTGGCCCACGCCTATAATCCCAGCACTTGGGAGGCAGAGGCAAGAGGATTGCTGCGAGTTTGAGGCTGAGCTCAAGGCCAGCCTGAACCACAAAGAGACCCTGCCTCAAAAAACAAACAAACAACAACAACAACAAAAACAAAAACAAAAGCCCAGCACAGTAGCCCAGCACACAAAAAAGACATCTAGAGCAATGGTACAGAATAGAGGACAGCGACTACAATAGTTATCTGATTCTGGACAAAGAAGCCAAAACTATATATTAGAAAAAAGACAGCCTTTATTTATTTGCTTTGTTTTCTGAGACAAAGACTATGTAATCCAGACTGGCCTTAAATGCACTATGTTAACCAGACTGGCCATAACTTCATAATGATACTCCTGCCTCAGCCTCTTGAGTGCTGGGATGACAGGCATGTGCCAACCTGAAAGCCAAGACAGCTTCTTTAACAAATTCACAACAAAGCATATGTCTTATTGCTCAGAGGCTTGAATTCAGTCATTCCCAACAGCGTGAGCTACATGCATATCTGTCCCATCAGGCAGGTTTTACTACTGCACAGGTGGCCTCTGACTACAACAGGGCAAAGAAAGACATTGATTTAGCAAAGCAGATGTCATCACATTACAGTTTCTTAAGGAAAATATTAAAATGGTATAAAAAGTAATACAGCTAGTTTGTGGTACACCATATCTAAATTATGTGTTACATATAACAAATGAGGTACTTATAAGATTTCCACTTTAAAATTTAGAGAATTACTGATAAATCATTAGAAATAAATTTAATGAAATAGATTTGTATAGTATTAATATTTACATTTGAGAAGTAATTATTCAGGCAAACAAGGCAATGACAGAAATAAATCAATACCCAAAGGGGACAGTAATGCACCTACACCAGTGGTTCAAGCTGGCAGGAATGTGTTAAGGGTGGTATTTTACTGATCCTTAGAGTTTGTTAATATTCAGTTTGTATTTGATACTATAATTGGTGTGTATGTTGCTATTAACTGATCAATCTGCCATTATCTGTACTGCCTTGGGGCTGTAACAACATAGCAGCCCATTCCAGGAGAATGGGGTATGGTGCTGAATACACTGTCATCTCCCACCTCAAATAAATGGAGGTGGCTGCAACCTAGAACAGAGGAAAAGGCCAATAATTAGCCATGTCCAGAAGGCACCATCACAAAGATGTTAACTAAAGAAGTCACTACACTAGAAACAAAACTTTCCACCACAATCAACTTGCAACACACACACACACACACACACACACACACACACACACACACACAGAGAGAGAGAGAAACACAAGAAGATAATTCAACAAAATGCCTCCAAAAACTCTTATCTCCTCCATGAGCCATGAAGTATCAAAGGGGAGGAATCCAAAAGCCACACAGCCTAATTATCCAAATGACTTAATGGAAGATTAAAAAAAAGTCAATGTGGCATATGCAATGAGAAAAACTGAGGAAAATAACATCATTCAGAATAGCACCAAAAAATTTAAATAAGAATTAAGCTAAGAAAGTGAACGATGTCTATAGCATTATGAAAAAGGAGCTCAAAAAGGACATCAGAAAGTGAAAGAAATACCTTATTCCTGGTTAGATACATCCATCATAGCCAAAATGGCCATACTTCCAAAACTGATATAAAGATAATGCAATCTTATTCAAAATTTCAATAGCACTTTGCACAAAACTAGAGAAAACAATCCTAAAATTCATATGGAACCAGATGAGACCCAGAATATCAAAACCAATCCTGAGTAACAAGAGCAAAGGAGGAAGTCTTACCATCTCTGGCTTCAACTTACATTACAAATCTATAAAAACAGCATAGTACTGGTACCAAACAGATGTGGATCAATGGAACACAAAAGAGGATGCAGAAACTACCTCAAACGTATTCACTATTTGACCTTTGACAAAGGGGCTAACACATACACAGGAGAAAAGCTTCTTTAGTAACAAATATGTCCTGGGAAAATGGGCTACTCATATTCAGAAGGTTGAATTTAGGTTCATTTTTATATCTTACCATGGGCTAAGCTAGAATCAAAATGGATGACACTAAATGTTACAACAGACATATTTATCCTGCTGAAAGGGAAAACAGGTAAAACTCTTGAAGTTATAGGCACAGGCACGGACTTTCCGAACAGAACCTCCAACACACAGGACATTATACCAAGAATCAAGAAATGGGGTTATACCAAATTTAAAATCTGCTCTATAGCAAAAGAAAAACCAACACAATGCAAGGAAAACATACAGAATGGGAAAATATACAGAATACATAAAGAATTAAAAAAAACAGAACTACCCTAAAATGAAAGACCCCCCCCAAAAAAAATGGACAAGTGAAAGAATAGATATTTCACAAAAGAAATACAAATGGCCAATAGACACATGGAAAAATGTTCAATATGGCTGGCCATTAGAGAAATGCATATTAAAACAGTACTGAGAATCTATCATACCTCAGAAAAAATGGACATTATCAAAAAATCAAATAATAATCAATGCAAGCAAGATTGCAGGGAAAAAAGGAGCCCTTCTCCATTTTTAGTAAACTAGTACAACCTCTATGGAAATCAGTATGGACATTCCTCAACAACCAGGACTAGAAATTTCATTTGACCCAACTAAATATTTTCCAGACAGAATTAAAAATATCATTTTATAGTGATACATGAATACCTATGTTTCTAGCACCACAGTTTATGTGGTATTTACACACAATAGAGTAATGCTACCAAAAAGATAATCTTGAGTCATTTGTAGGAAAATGAATGTATGTTGAGACCATAATGTTGAGTGAAATAAGTCAAGACACACAAGCTTACATATTATATAGTTTCTCTTATATGAGAAACCCAGGGTATAAATAAAATATTAAGATAATAGGAAATACAGAGATAACTCTCACAGGGGGAGGGGATCAAGAGAAGAAGGGAGGAGGGAGCAAGAGAAGGGAAAGAAGATGAAAAGGGGGAAATAAGTTATGTATATGTACCACCTCCACACAAGGAATGTAAACATTATGTACTATGAACACGTACTAATAAAGAAAATGATCTGAAAAAAAATACACGCAACATCAAACAACAATAAATGCTGCCAAGTATGAAAATGTCAGGATAAGGGGAAAAGAATCCTACACTACTGATGGGAATGTAAATGAATAGAGCCACTACGGAATCATTACAGAGGTTTCTCAAAACACTAAAGACAGAGCTATGGTTTGACCCAGCTATACCACTCTATAGTATATATCAAAAGGAATTAAAGTTAGCATTACTATAAGGATACCTCCATATTCGTGTTTAATGTGGCAGAATTCTTAACAGCTGACATACAGAACCAGCCTAGTATCTATCAACCAAATAAATGGAAAAAGAAAATACTGTGCAGATGTGTGTATACCATATATACATCAATGAAGTATTATTCAAAAGAATGAAATTCTCACCTGCAGGAAAATGGATAGAACTGAAGATCATCACATGCCAACAAATACCACATATTCTCCTTAATTTACAGAATCTTCATAAAGATGACAGGAAAGCAGAATCCCATTATTAGATAAGTGGAAGGGAATGGGGGGGTAACAGGATGAATATGATCAAAATATATGTATTTATCCCCCTTAAAAGTGTTGTGATTTCTGGGCCGGGGAGTTAGCTCAGTGGTTCCGGCACCTGTCTTGCAAGCGCAAGGGCCCGGGTTCGATTCCCCAGTAACCACATAACAATACTGGGTGTGGAGACCCACACCCAGCAGCAACCAGTACCACATACCACAGTGCCAGGCGTGGTGGCTCACGCCTGTAATCCCAGCACTCGGGAGGCAGAGGCAGGAGGATTGCTGTGATGTGAGTTGGAGGCTGAACTCAGGGCCAGCCTGAACCACAAAGCGAGACCCTGTCTCAAAAAAAAAAAAAAAAAAAAACAAAAACAAAAAAAAAGTGTTGTGATTTCTTGTTTACATTTATAATTGAAGGAGATCTAACTTTCAACTAGAAACTAGCAAAAGTAAGGACATATTTTTGATTCAGACAAATTACATCGCCTTCCTAAATCTGAGGTAAAAATTCATTTTTCATTGAGTCTATGGACCAAGGCTAGGAACTATCGTAGGAGCCACTTTTACACATGTGTATTATTTTTTAAAAAGCCACCACATTATCATTAGGCATGGTGATAACTATAATCTTAGTAGAAGATTAAGGCAGGAAAACTGCAAGTTCAAGCCTTGCCTGAGTAACACATCAAGATTAGTGAGACTTTACTTCAAAAAAAAAGAAATTACCAAGGACTAGGGAGGTTCCTTAATGAAAAGGCCCTAGGGGCCAGATTTAACACAGTGGTTCAGGTGACTATCTTGCAAGTGCAAGGTCCTTAGTTCAATCCCCAGTAACCACATACAACAATGCCAGCTATGGTGACTCACATCCAGCAGCAATCAGCACGACATACCACAGTGTTGGGCATGGTGGCTCATGCCGGTAATCCCAGCACTCGGGAGGCAGAGGTACAAGGATTGCTGAGTTGGAGGCTAGCCTGGGCTTCAAAGTGAGTTAGGGCCAGGCTAAACTACACAGTGAGAACCTGTCTCAAAAAACTTAAAAAGAAAAAGGCCCTAGATTCACTTACTTTCCTCTCATTGGGATAGAACACCTGACAACTACAAGAAAGAGGTTTATTTGGCTCACTGTTTTAGTCAGTTAAATCTCTGGTGATCGTTGAGCTGGCTTCAGGCAGAAGTGGCATGGCAGAAGAGCCAACTGGAGGACAGCTGTTCACCCCATGGCAGCCAGGAAGCACAGAGCATAGGGAGGAGCCAAGAACAAGAACACACCCAGCCAGGTCACATTCCCACCTCCAATAGGTCCCCACCTCCTCTCAGCACTTTCAGGGATCAATTCTTCAATGCAACCACCAACCCACTAGGAGCGTAGCAATCCCATCATCCAATTGCCTACCAACGCTTCACCTCTGAATACACAATAATTTTGGGAGACATTTAGATCTAAACCATAACAGTACATATCTTATTGCCAAATACATTTAGAAGAAAAAAGAATTAACATTAAACTCAACATAGAAAGTCCAACCTAAACATATCAACCAAGGGATAAGACAGGAAGAATTTTTATTTGATCAGGCATATTCTCTTTAAAAAAGAAAACTGGAATAGTTGCAATATTGAATGCCGTTTATATTACCTATATCATCATATATATTAATACCTCAACAATGCCTGATTCGTGTCTTTGCTGGAGCTTTTTTCTCCATCTCATTGCTGCAAGTGCTAGTCTTCGTTGTTGTACATTGATGCCAGTCAAAACATCGAGTATGGAGCTGCTTCCCCATTCATAGTCTTCTTCCTGGAGAGTTGGTCCAATAAATGTTTGAGTTCCTACAGTAAATGGAGCCACTGGGCTGTATACTGGTTTCTCCCTCAAGAAACTTCTAATCTGGAAAGCTACACATTCAATCATAACAGTGGACCCTCGAGTTATGACCAGCCTGACAAACAGGTTATGACCAGAATGTTAGTTTTATGAACAGTCTTGAATTACAATCTGAATGCTGGCTGTTCATGCTTCCAGATGGTTTCAGATACAGATTTAACCCTTAAAGAGCTCTGGAAGGAACTATACAACATCTGTTCCTGTGAGGTTAACTAAGAAATCCTGGGCCAATATCTCTCTAGGGACACTGAGATCTGCCTGTATAATGGAGAGGGACTTCGAAAGCTGTATAGAGAGGGCTGTACTTTCAGCTGACCAATCTGAGTTACAACCAGCCCTTCGGAATGAACTGAGTCATTTATAGGAAAACGAATGTACCTTGAGACCACAACGTTGACTGAAATAAGTTAAGACACATAAGCTTATATATTGCATAGTTTCTCTAATAATGAGAAACCCAAGGTATAAACAGCAAAATATTAAAATAATAGGAAATAGATCATTCTCACAGGGGAAGAATTACAGCAATTCTAAGTCAAAGATATAGTATACTGTAAGTCAAGGGTCCACCATACCAAGTACCATAGATAATAAACATGCTTTTCAGCTGTGTGGAGACACATTCCTATAAATGCAGCACTTGGAAGGGGGAGGCACATGAGTTGGAGCTACATAGTGACTTCAAGGCCAGCCTGAACTAGAACAGAGACTCTGTCTCAAAAACACAAACAAACAAAAAACACACAACCCCTATGCCCTCATACCAGGGCTTAGCTCAGTGTTTCCAGCACCTGCCTTGCAAGTGCAAGGACCCGGGTTCAATCCCCTGTAAACACATACCACAATGCTGGGCATGGTGACTCACACCTATCAGCAAACAGTACCACACACCACAATGCCCGGCGTGGTGGCTCACACCTGTAATCCCAGCACTCGAGAGGCAGAGGCAGGAGGATAGCTGTGAGTTTGAGGCTCACCTGGGCTGCTTAGTGAGCTCAGGGCCAGCCTGACTACAAAGCAAGACACTGTCTCAAAAACAAAAACAAAAACAAAAGCCCCATATTGTTTAATTAGTAAATGTTTTGTAAACATGGATGAGATATAGATTAGTCAAGTACGCTACCCTTTTTGATCCTTTTTCTTTTCTTTTTTTGAAGCAGAGTGGTCTCAAACTCTGTAGCTTATGGTAGCCTGGACTCCTAATCAACCTGCCTTAGAATCCTGAGTATTAGGATTACAGGTGAGCAACACCATGCCCAGCTCCTTATCTAGCTTTTAATACAAATCAGAAGGATACTGCATGTATTTCTAGAAATATATGGCAGCTATATATCGGCAGTTAGTAATGTTAGGTTACCAGCTGTCATCTCTACATGAAGACATGGTCTCAGAAGAAGCATGTACAGAGAACTTGCTTATCTGGTTACAGAAGAGATCCCTACATTCAATCTCTAATTGAAAATTGCAAGAACTACATGGGTGGTCAGGTATGGTGGCACACAACTATAGTTTAGCACCTGAGAGGCAGAGGCAGGAAGATCATAAATTCACAGGTAGCTTAGGCTACATAGCAAGAATTTGTCTCTAAAATCCAAAACAGAAAACTAGGGTGAATATTACTGTGATGATCAGTTCATAATAATTAGATTAATATTCGATGGGCTAGAAGTAAAGATAAAAAATTACAATGAGATAATCTTGAAATCTTTTTTTTCCCTTCTTTTGAGACAGGGTCTTGATATGTAGTTCCAACTAGAGTTGAATCTACTACGTAGCCCAAGCTAGCCCTGAACTTGCAACAATCTTCCTGCCTTGGCCTCCAGACTATAAGAGTGCACGACCAAGTCTGGCTAAAACATTTTTCTTTTCTTTTTTTTGAGACAGGGTCTTGCTTTGTAGTTCAGGCTGGCCCTGAACTCACTATGTAGCCCAGGGGAATCTCAAACTCACAGCAATCCTCTTGCCTTTGCCTCCCGAGAGCTGGGATTACAGGTGTGAGCCACCATGCTGGGCATTGTGGTTATCAGAAATCGAATTTGGAGCCTTATGCTTGCCAGGCAGATACTGGAACCACTGAGCTAAATCCCCGGGCCTAAAACATTTTTCCTATACAGAGAATGTTACTTCCATTAAACACCACTAACATTCCAAATAATTTTAAAAAGTGAATTAAAAAGCTGAATCTAGCTCTATAAATTGTTTCTTCTCACTTTATTACTGAGAATCTCAGAAGATTGGTATCGTCTATTGGCATCATCTTGTACATCACTGGAACCCTTCACACAGACATGAGTACACACCTGTATGAAGTGGCCAGCAGTCCTGCACGCTTCCAGGTAGGAGCGGTGAAGCACCCACTTCCCAGCTGCTACAGAGGCTAAGTACTTCTCATTTCGTAGTGGATGACCCACAACAATGTGTGTACAGCTGGGATCAAAGCACTGCTTCTCCATCACTAACCCACCTTCGGAGAGAAAAACTGGTTGTATTTTACTGATTCTTTATGGAAAAAATGCAATCTCAACCATTCATAGAAATTATTTATAAACAAAAACCTCTAAATTATTTAAATAAATAACCTGATCGTGTGTATATATGTGTGTATGTGTGTATATACACATACACATGTATATACATATATGTATATGTACACGTGTATACACACATATATATATACATACATGTATATATATGTTAAAATTTTTACTTTTAAATACAAAAGTAGATAAAGTAGTAAAATGAACCCATACACTAGTTACCTAAATTATCAAAACTTTACCTATGATCTAGTAATTTTAGATTTAGAACAGAGTTTATAACATGAAACCTCTCATCATGCATGGCTCACTGTATCACCTTAGACAAATTAACCATATTCTTTCTCTCAACTTCCATACCTTTTCTCAACTTCCATACCTTACAAATGATGTCAATACTGACTATATTTAACTTTCAAATAAGGTTACTATAAAGAATCATTTTTAGGAAAAATGCTGGTACCTAGCTTTTCAATCAGATGACAATAATCAATACGTTCTTGAGGATTCAGAGATGATAACTGAAATATGTACTGTTTTTTTAATTCTTTGTGGGTCTCCTCTGTTGTTACAACCTAGAACAGAAGTTTCATTTAATAAAAATTAACATAAAAACATTATGTGTAGTAACAGTGACATTTTACTCATTTTCTGAGTTATCAAATGTACAAGTTATACAATACAAAGAAATACAGATTTTTTTATCATCCGATGCACCTTTGAGAGCAACAAACTTCTCCTACAGCATAACCACAATCTCCTAAGGCCACATGAAGTTAAAAAAGGTCAACACACCTTTTCTCCAGGCTGCGGAGCCACCGGTGGGTTGGCCAAGGGGAAGGCAATACTGGGGGCCTGAGGTGTAGGGATCAGGTGATGGTCTTTTGTTGGAGTTTCCAGTTCTTCAGAGTTTGGGTGTTTTGGGGCTTCCATTCCACATTTGTTTCCAGGATCACTGATAGCTGAGGGAAGTAAAATCCTGCAGTGTGATACTGAACAAATTCAACTAAGGATAAATCCTAGAATACATTCTCATCAGTCTTATATAAAGTGAAATTAAACACAAATTCCACAATGTAAAAAATACATGGCAAATAAGAATACTATCAAAGATCTAAATGTTAAAATAGAAACACTTAAATCTACTGGAAGATAAAACAGGTACACCTCCTGGAGGCCACAGGCATAGGCAGTAACTTTCTGAACAGAATTTGGACATTACATAAAGAGTATAAAGAATCAAGAAATAGGATCACATCAAATTGAAAAGCTTCTGCACAGCAAAATAAAAAACCAACAGAGTAAAAAGACAGCCTACAGAATGGGAAGATAGTTTTGCCAGCTATTCCTCAGACAGAGAATTAACACCTAGAATACACAAAGAATTCCAAAAAATTAATAGCCTTCCCAAAAGATAAGACCCAACCAAAAAGAGTAACAACCAGGAATTTAGGTGCAAGGTCCTGGATTTGATCCCTGATAACCACATACAACAATGCCAGTGTGGAGACTCAGCAGCCATCAGTACCACATACCACAATGCTGGGCATGGTGGCTCACACCTGTAATTCCAACTCTTGGGTGGCAGAGGCAGGAGGATTGCTAAGTTCAAGGCTGATTTCAGGACCAGCCTGAACTACAAAGTGAGACTCTGTCTCAAAAAAATTAAAAATAAATAAACAAACAAATAAATAGAGTAACCAAGATGAATAAGTATATCTCAGAAGTCCAAATGGCCTATAAATACACGAAAAAGTGCTCCACATGTTTTAGAGAAACATAAATTAAAACAATACTGAGATATCATCTTACACCAGAAAGAATGCAGATCATCAAGAAATTAAATAATAACAAATGCTGGTGGGGCTGCAGGGAAAAATGAACCCTTCTAAATTGCTGTTAGAAATTAAACTAGTATAACCACTACAGAGATTCAGTTTGTAGTTTTGTTAAAAAAACTATAAATAGAAATTTCATTTCCCAGCTACTCCCTTCTAGGAATATTCCTGAAAGAGTTAATGTCATTGTATTACAGTAATACATGCATACCCATGTTCACAGCAACACAGTTCATACCAGCTAAATCTTGGACACTATATATCCATCAATAGATAAATGGATAAATAAAATGTGGTAATTATACAAAATGGATATACTATGCTCAGCCATAAAGGATAATCTTGATGCATTTGTAGGTAAATGAATGCACTCTGAGATCATAAGGTTAATTGAAATAAATCAAGACACACAAGTGCAAATACCACATGGTTTCTCTTGTATGAGAAACCAAAACTATTAGGAAGTAGATCTTTTTCAAATGAGAAGAGGAACAAGAAGTGGAGGGGGAAGGAAAGGGAGTGATTTTAAGAGAGAATCAAAGACAAAATTAGAAATAGAACTTTCCCAGACGGGAAGAGGAACAAGAGTTGGAGGGAGCAGAGAACGATGGGTGGGGAAGGGATAAAAAAGAATTCAGATATTTTCTACATGTACAAACTCACAATAAATGTAATCATTATGTACTGCAAACGTACTAATTAAAAACATGAAAAAAGCAAAACAAAGCATCTTATTTCTAGAGTGCGTAAGTATATGCAGTTTAAAAAGGACAAATACCTTCTTAAAAGTACAAATGTCTAATTCTTTCTTTAAGTACTAAGCTTTCATCAGTAAAGTATAATCCAAATTTGTAAAATGAAAGCAATTAGAGAAAATAAAGAGGCAGAGATATGTCTGTACACATTAGGTATAGGAAAATAATCAGGCAATGTGAAAAAGTAAAAAATAACAAGCATGATGTTTTCAAGGTGGAGCTCAGAGAAGGGGTAGGACTGAAGCTCAGAGGTAGAGCACTCGCCCAGCATGAAGAGGCCCAGGGTTCAATCTTCTGTACCACACAAAGCACACAGGAGAGAGGGTGGGACAGTGAAACTCCAGGAAGAAAAACAGGAGAGAATTCAGAAAACAGCTCACAAAATCCAAAGAACAAATGTGAGTATGTGCTCCGTAGAATGCAGAAGATTCAAATGAGAATGTGACGGCAGCAAGAGAAATAAATGCAAAAAAGCACTAGAATGAAAGAATAATGGTGCCAACCAGGTATGGGGAAAAAAAATGCCTAATCCTAAATCTCCAACTACAAAGATCAAAATACAGTCTTAAGTTTACTGATTAATGCACAATCTGGAAGTTATTTTTCTGACTCTTAAGTTTAAACCCAAATCCAAAAGATCTAAAGGTTTTTTTAACTGTATGTACAAGTCAGAAAAACATAACATGTTTATCTTTAAGAGGTCAGCATGTACCTAATACAAACAAGCACAGGGATTTCTTAGTACCTTTTTCAGTAATTTTTGAGTCACATAATGGCTCTTGAAAAGGAGAATCCTCTAGTTTTTTAACATCAACCTGAATTTCCGAGTACTGCGTGGAACAAACAGGCCACTGCAAATTGCTGGCTAGCCTTGCTCTCTCTTCTCTAGCTGTCGGGTCATCCCAAATGATCTGTTCATTTTGAGAGGGCTCAGTGTTAACATCAGGTGCTATTTGACGAGACTGCCTAGGAAGAAATGTGACGATTTAAAATTAATAGCCACAACAAAATTGAAATGTACAAAACTCACAAGAACTTAAAAACTATGGTTCACTTTTATAGTTCCACATCTAGCACAAAGTAGGATATTTACTGAATAAATGAATCCAAGGAAATGTTTTCTTTTTGAAAAGTTTCTCCCATAAATGTAAACATATTTTGATTGAATGTCTGTATATGTAAATGTCAAAGGGACAGCCAAGAATGTAGCTCAGCAGCACCTGCTTGGCAAGTACAAGGTCCTGAGTTTGATTCCCAGGACTGCAGGGAAAAAAAAAGTCAAAGAGAGAGTCCAAGACTATTAAATTCTTTTAAAATTCTAAAACAACTGCTACATTTAAAAGTCCTGTATTTCTTCACTCTATAAAACACTGTAAGGTTTGGAAAATGGTGTTACTTTGCTGAATAACTTCATTTTTATCACTTGAAATTCTAAGAACTATAAGCGAGAAGCTTCCTATACAGGCTCCCTTCTGAGAAGGTCTTTTGGTCCTTGATGACCATATTTCCCAGAATCTAAGGTGCACCAACCTTATGTTGAATTTTTTGGTATAATCATAGTAATTTTACCTGAGGATAATATATATATATATATATATATATATATATATATATATATATTTTAGTAAAAACAATTTTCCAAGACTGAAAGTTCCTTTGCTTCTAAAGAAAGGAAGATAAGACTATGGATGTACTATTCTCAGAGTACATTTATTTACCCTCTGACTTGGCACAGGATTTAACTTCTTTTATGTAGTATAGTAAAAGCCACTTTACTTGGTGCTGATATAAAGAACTGGCTTCAGCAAAAGAAAACCCATAATTCAATTAATCAACTGGAAGATACAATCCTGTAACAGTCACCACATAATCAGTGAATTTTCCTGTATCAAACAGTTATATTACTGAACTTAAATCACATTAATTTTCTATCATACTTCATAAAGACACCAACAAAAGAGAAACTACAAACTCTTTTCCTACAAGATTTGTTTTTAATAAAGAATACAAATGCATGGTAAGTTCCACTAAGAAATAACTTTAAAATATGTGTATATACTCACTGTTCAACACTAATACTAAAGAAGGGCTTTTCAAATCAGGGAGACCAGATCTTAAAATTACTTCTATCTTACAGGTAGCAGTAAAAAGTATCAATCATGTCTCTTTCTGGAGTCAGTGGTTACAATGGGACAACCTCTACATCAGCCTCCTACCTCGAAGTGAGAACCCTAAAACTGCTAGGAGCGAGGTAAAGAAGGAGGAAAATCTAGTCAGCAGAGGGCCAAAACCCATAGAAATAATGGAACATATTGGACATTGCCTGGACAAAATAAAGCCCAGTAATACAATACTTTCACTAATCTTAACGTCCTAAACTTCTGCTTTACTGCTTATTTAAAAATTAAAAAAAAACAAACAAAATTAGTCTAATTCATAAAACTGAGTCAAATCACCTAGTATTTCTCCTATCAGTGACAGGTACATACCTCAGGGCCTCTAGGACTCTACTCCGTCCACTTCGGGTGGAGCGAGTGCTCTCAGGGGTTGAAGAGGCACTGTTATAACCACTTCTTGACAGGGAAGTCCTCTGTCCTTGGGGTTTCACAATGCAAGTTGCAGACATTACCTCCTGCAGCTGCTTTTGGAAGTTCTCTCTCATCTCCAAGGTTTGTGTCAGAGCTTGAAACAAATATATCAATCAAGTAAACTTCTCTTCCTGAGCATCTTACTCACATTAACTATTTTGCCTAGATCTGGTTCAACACCAATTTATCAACCTAACATTTACTAAATAATTATCAAAGGCTATAGTAATGTTCTTAGGCTATGAACTCCACAGAATATAAGACAGCCCTTACCACAGGACTGCATATGAAATAATTAGGAAGCCCTTCAAAGACCTGTAGTGATGAGCCCTTTTGTAGAGTTCTCTGCCTGCTTCTGACCCATTCGCATAGCATGCACCACACTCTAAAATACAGGACAGTCATGTATGTCCATGCCTCACTTTCAACTAGAGTTGCTACAGACTACAACATATGTATCCTCTGACTTTTTAAGTAGACATTAAAGTACATACTAACTGATTTTGGAAAGAACACAGAGGATTAACTACAGAAGTCATAGGCAAAGCTCTAGTAGGATAGGTTAAGTAAGGAAAATAGAAGATACGAACCTATTCAAGAGAGCAGGTGTATCTATAAGGTTATTTAATGCAGCACTGTAATAGTAAGAAATTTAAAATAACCTATAGTTATCAATAAGAGATGAAAAATTAAAGCAGGACCACCATATAATGAATGCTAGGTGAATTAAAAAATAAAAGTCTGAAAGGCCAAGGTTTTAGCACAGTGGTGCTGCCTCTTGCTTTCCAAGTGCAAGGTCATGAGTTTGATCCCTAGTATGGCCAAAAAAAAACAACAACAACAAAAAAAGAAAAACAAATGTGTCTTAATTTGGACCAGGGATTTAGCTGTGGTTCCAGCAAAGGCCCCAAGTTCAATCTCTGGTACAAAAAAAAAAAAAAAAAAAAAAAGACTCAAGCAGCTCTGTATGTACAGTCAAAGCTACTCCACTGTGCTTCTCAAACAGTGTGTGCTATGCCATGGACACAGTCTGAGTATATCTCCTAAAGATTCATGCATGGAAATCTGGTCCTCAGTGAGGGGGGAGAACTTTTAAGAAGTGGGGTCTAGTGGAAGATGGTTAAGTCCTCAGGGATATTGCCCCCTGTAGCCCCCTTCTTAGGTTATTAGTACAAGTTTGCAATATATAATGAATACATTTATTGTGGGGAGTTGGTACATATGCATGTTGAAGCTTGAAATGCTCCCCATTTCTCCCTCTATCGCTATATCTCGTTCAATCTGTAAAAGGTCTACTTCCCTGTTTTCCATCATCTGTCTTTTATTATGCTCTTTAAATTATGTATATTTTTGGTTTCTCATGTAACAATAGCATGTGATATTTAACCTTCTGTCCGATTTTGCTTACCACTGGTCTCAAGTAGGGCATCACTCTTAAAGGAGACTAATATAGCTCTCAGGAGACTCCAGTTAGTCCCTCTGAGAGTGAGTGCTCTAAACTGGGCAAACCGATCCTCAGAGTCAGTCTTGCTCCCTCGACTGCCATCCACACTCTAGCCTGATGCCAACTGCCAAGATGCGAGTCAGAAGGCCTCACCATAAGCAAACCCATGGGGGTGCCTGTTGTTGGGTTTCTAGCTCCAAAACTGAGCTAAATACACTGCTTGTCCTTATGCACTGCTCAGCCTCCAGTACAGTATTACAACAATAGCAAACAAATTAACAATGCAGGGGGTTAGTTTGTGTTTGGTTTGCTCGCTATGCAGTTCAGGCTGACCTCGACCTTGCAGTGATCCTCCTGCCTCAGCATCCCGAGGGTGAGGGTTACAGGTATGCACCACCATATTGCAGTAACACAATATGTTCTTTACCAATTGATGGTATGTGGCAACCTTGCATTGAGTAAACCTATCAGCACCATTTTTCCGATATCATGTAATCACTATACCTTTGTCACATCTTGATAATTCTCACAATATGTCAAACAATTTCCTTATAACTGTATATGTGACCCATGATCTTTGACATTTCTGTTCCTCACTTCCTCTTTCCTAGAGCCTCCCTATTTCTTAAGAAACAACAATGAAATTAGTTCAGATACACTAGCCCATCAGGGTTCAAGTGAAAGGAAGAGTTGTACTTCTACCTCTAAATCAAAAGCTAGAAACAACTAAGCTCAGTGAGAAAATTACACAAAAAGCAAGAGAGATCAATGATAAGACTTTACTGGATGGAGTTGTCTCTTGCTGGTTATCAAAGAAAGTGGTTTCGTGGGATGGAATCTGCTCTAATGAGGATGCTATAATCACTGCTGAAATAAACGATTCAGAATATTAAATAGCAAAGCCAGATGTGGTGGTGTATGCCTGTAATCCTAGTACTAGGGAGGCTAATCCAGGAGACTTGCTGAGTTCAAAGCCATCCTGCGCTACATGGACTGACAGACTCTGTCTTAAAAAACAACAAAAGCAGGGCCGGGGATTTAGCTCATTGGTTCCGGTGTCTATCTTGCAAGCGCAAGGACCCAGGTTCAATCCTTGGTAACCACATACAATACTGAGCGTGGAGACTCATGCCCAGCAGCAATCAGTACCACATACCACAGTACCGGGCGTGGTGACTCACGCCTGTAATCCCAGCACTCGGGAGGCAGAGGCAGGAGGATTGCTGTGATGTGAGTTTGAAGCTGAGCTCACGGCCAGCCTGAAGCACAAAGCGAGACCCTGTCTCAAAAAACCTAAAAAAAAAAAAAAAGCAAAAACCCCAAGAATCCTTTTATAGGCTTAGCTGACAAATCAAATGCAGGGTTTGACTCCAATTTGGAAAGAAGGTGTACTGTGCATGCTACAAAGATATCTTTCATGAAAGGAGTCAATGTTTTGACAAATATTTTAGCAAACTACTGTTACTGGATCTATTAGCAGATATAAGAGTATCAGCAGAAAGATTATGTCTTCCTGAAGGCTCAGATGGTCACTGGCATTTTTTAACAATAAAAATAAAGTATTTTTTTCCTTTCAAAATATTTTTTTTTAAAGGTGCTGAGGATGGAACCCAGGGCCCTGTATATGCTAGGCAAGCACTCTACCACTGAACTATATCTTCAGCCCACAAAAAAATGTTTTGTCTTTTTTTGTCTTTATTTTATTGGTATATTTTAGCTATACATAATGGTACCAGTTATCACAGAGAATTTATACCTGCACATGATATATGTTACTTTTCCCATTCCCCTCCCTTCCCTTTTCCTTCATTTACAAACCCTCTTCCCCTCATTTATAAGTTTTCATTTTTGCTTTATCCCTTCTTTCCTTTCCCCCTTCCTTGTTCTCCTTCTCATTTGAATGTCTTCTAAAATTATGTATATTATTTTAAAAGACACAACGCTAATTCATATTTAAGAGACTTTTTATTGCAGTACCAGGGATTGAACTCATGACATTGTGCCTATAAGGCAGATGAGACGCCAATGAACTAATTCCTCAGCCTGAAACTTGTTTAATGCGTACTGAAAAACAGAAAAACAAAAAAAATCTATGTGCTGACTTTATTGTGACATTAGCAGTGGTCTGGAACTAAGTCTACAGTACTGTATCTCCTAGTTTGCCTATATCAGTATGAATCAGTCCACAAGCTGAACTATTAAACAAAAAGATGGAGGTGGAAGAGAGCAGACACAGCGGTAGGGTGCTGCCTAGCATGTCTAAGGCCCTGCCTGGGTTTGATCCCCAAACACCACAAAAAACAAAACAGTGTGTATGTTAGTCCACACTCACATGTTTTTTAAAAGACTGACAGAGAGAAAACATATATAATTGTATATGCATAAAATAACACCAGGAAGATGACTAACACTGGGAAACAAGGCTGTGGGAAATTCTTCATATTTATTTCTGTACTGTGTAAACACAGTGTTGAGATATAGGGTGCATAATGTACAGTGTTGAGATATAAGGTGCATAATGTAACTAAAATATCATTGAAAAGTTCTAAAACAAAAAATAAAATTTTAACCCATTAAGTCTTATCTTTAATGGACTAAAGCTATAGCACACTAGCCACTCTGTAAAATATCTAGTTCCAAAGGTTCCACAAGTGTCATTTAAAATTTTACAAACTGGGCTCAAGATCTGGCTTAGTGAAACAGTGCCTGCCTGAGTTTGATCCCCAGTTCCAAAAAAACCAAATTTACGAATTATTACATAATAATTGGCATAGAAACCAGAATTGGCATAGAAACCAGAATCAATCATCAAATATGTTTTGCTAGTATTTAGCAACATCACTAATTTTATTTTGTCCATCTGATATAAAGGAAGTATTTTGCATATTATTTATGTATTTATGTATTTATTTATTTATTTATTTATTGAGACAGGGTCTTGCTTTGTAGTTCAGGCTGGCCCTGAGCTCAGCCTCAAACTCACATCATAGCAATCCTCCTGCCTCTACCTCACGAGTGCTGGGATTACAGGCGTGAGCACCACGCCCGGCACTGTGGTATATGCTACTGATCACTGCTGGGAGTGAGTCTCCATGCCCAGTTGTATGTGGTTGGGGGGGTAGGGAATCAAACCCGGGCCCTTGCACTTGCAAGACAGACACTGGAACCACTGAACTAAATCCCCGGCCCAAGATATATATTTATAAAAATGTTCTTTTTGTAATTTAAAATATTTTACCTCCTTTAGAATCATTCCTTCCGCTTCCATTTGACAATGCTGATTCTTTGTTACTGCCACTTACACTGTCTCCATCATTTTCTTCTACAATCAAATGACCTATCTATTGAAAGAGAAAAATTATAATTTCTCAAATGAAGAGTATGTTTTTATAGAAATCTATGATTATACATTCTGCTTAAGGAGAGGCCTATGTTCTCCACATCACCTACCTCATTGTCCTTTACTGCAGAGATAGCTGAATGTCCTTGGCCATTACAGAGTCGATCATCTTGCACTGCACTGATATCCAAGCTCATTTTGGGATTATAAGTATGAGGATACAGGGATTCTGGAAGGTGTTTATATTCTTGGGCACACTGAAATACAAAAGTGTGTTTTACACCAGGACTGTGCAGAATCTTAGCAACTAAAAGATGTTAGGCAGTATAAGGACAATCGATACATTATCCTGTAAGATGGCAAAGATTCACAAAGTTAGTTTTAACAATTTCAGTTTACAGTGAAAATGTATTTTCTTTTTTTTTTTTTTTTTTTTTTTTTTTTGTGGTACTGGGAATTGAACACAGGGTCTTGTGCTTGCCAGGCAGGCAGGCAGTGACACCACTGAGCTACATCCCTGGTCCTTTACAGTGGAAATTTATATGAAATTCTCAAATTATAAAATTTTCATTCATACCACTTTTAAGTAGTGAAAGAAATCGTAAGAGTACCTACTAAAGACTTATTAAGGATTTAGATTTTAAGAATGTGGGTGTGGTGGCACACACCTGTAATCTCAACTATTTAGGAGGCTAAAATAGAAGATGCAAGATCAAGCCCAGCCTAGGTAACTTAGACTCTACGCCAAAATAAAATTTACAGGGCCGGGGAGTTAGCTCAGTGGTTCTGGCACCTGTCTTGCAAGCGCAAGGACCCAAGTTCGATCCCTGGTAATCACATACCATACTGGGCATGGAGACTCACCCCAGCAGCAACCAGTACCACATACCACAGTGCCGGGAGTGGTGGCTCACGCCTGTAATCCCAGCACTGAGGATCCTGAGGCTGAGCTTGGGGCCAGCCTGAACTACAAAGTGAGACCCTGTCTCAGAAAACCTAAAAAAATAAAAAATAAAAAATAAAATAAAATTTACAAAGAGTTGGGGATGTAGCTTAGCAATCATTGGGTTGAATCCTCAGTACTGAAAAAAAAAAAGAAGAAAAAGGCCAGGCATGGTAGCCCATACCTATAATCCTAGCACTTGGGAAACTGAGGCAGGAGGCTTGCCATGATAGCCTGGGCTAAATAATGAGTTCAAAGCCAGCCTGAAATACATAGTGGAACCCTGCCTTTAAAAAAAAAAGAAAGAAAGAAAAAGCAACATGAACTGATATGATTTAGATTTTTACTATCTTCAAAAGCCCTTGTGTAAGAGACTTGATCAGCCTGGCACTAAGAGCTGAGACTTAATAGGAAGTGTTTTAGAGCGTGCTCTTAAGGGGATAGTGGATCCCAAATCTCTATTTCTCTTTTACTTCCCAGCCATGAGGTAAGTGCTCTACCATGATGTGCCTCCAGCTAACCAAGACTATAAACTTTGTCAAATACACTGATCTAACCTGTACTCTGAAATGTTTGTCAACATTTTCAATTAAAGAGAGGGAGGAAAATACTGCTTACTTCTAAAAGCCAGTGCTCTGAAACAATGTGTACTCCTCTTTCTTTTACAGATTTATACTCTCGATTGCTATCATTTGCCCGGCCTTGATAGATGAAATGAGTCACAGTCTCATCAAAACTCCACCTGAAACAACCAAGTACAAGAGAATGAATAAATAAGAGAAACAGCCACACTGGGTAAGATGATTATTGTTCATTATGAACAGAATATCCTGACCTATACAACACTTTCAGAACTGGAGCAAGCAAGACCATCAAACTGACAGACTCAACTTGCTGGCAAATTTTATGTATACATCTTAGATATCCAAATGTGGAGGTATGTTTTTATGGTTCATATCTAGACATCACTCGAGCTTCATGAGTAAATACAGGAGGCTTTCAGAGGTGACTGGACTATGAGGCACTGAATTCACTGGTGGGTTATAGTTCAGTCATGAGTTTCTAGCCAAATGTGCTGTAGGCAAGCAGGGCCTGATCTGAAGAGAGAGGCCACAGGCACTGTGACCTGGAAGGATGTATCACCCCCTCTCAAGGTCTTTCCTCTACTCTTTGCTCCTGGCTACCATGGTGTGAGCAGCTTATCACTGCCTAAGCTTTCTACCATGCTTTCCTATCTTGAAGCCAGGGACTCATTTTATAGATAAGAATCTGAGGGACATGGTTAAAAATTAAAAAGACTGGACAGGACCTGGGCATCACAACAAGAACCCATGTCTATTTGTCAGACTTTGGCAGTGCTACTCATTGAACCCAGAGCCTTATAAGCACTAGGCAGGTGAGTTACCACTGAGCTGCATCATTAGCCCCCCCCCAAAAAGAAGAAAAAGATAAAAACGAAAACATGCCAAAACCGGGCCATTTTAGGTCAGGAGAGCCCTGCAGTACTTAGTACTACACCTAGAAGAGCTCTGATCTGAAAATCATTACAGTAAACAGAAGCTTAATCTCAGGTCCCAGGGGATTACTGGACTATAAACTCTTGAACTCAAGAACTCTTAAACTTTACTGACCACTCATGAATCTCAAGTTTCTAGATCCAGGTTCTTAAATATTTATTGAATGGGGCCGGGGAGTTAGCTCAGTGGTTCCGGCGCCTGTCTTGCAAGCGCAAGGGCCCGGCTTCGATTCCCCGGTAACCACATAACAATACTGGGCGTGGAGACTCACACCCAGCAGCAACCAGTACCACATGCCACAGTGCCGGGCGTGGTGGCTCACGCCTGTCATCCCAGCACTCGGGAGGCAGAGGCAGGAGGATTGCTGTGATGTGAGTTTGAGGCTGAGCTTAGAGCCAGCCTAAACCACAAAAGTGAGACCCTGTCTCAAAAAAACCTAAAAAAAAAAAAAAATATATATATATATATATATATATATATATATTTATTGAATGTACTCTAAGAAAGACAGATACATGAATGAATAAAAGAGAAGGTATTTTCAAAGGATGTGCTAAGTTAAAACTCAACTGGAGAGATTTTATAGGTAGTATTATGAACTAAAAAGCAAAAATCATGTATTCTTGAGAATGCACATGATAACCTTAGGTTTTCTTAGGACATTATCTCCACACAGAAAGATGTGCACTACCTGTAATCTGCTCCTAGAGAGGCTGCAATCCCATTAAGTTCACTCTGCTTTTTACTGAGTTTTTTACTCACACACACCACAACTTTGTGTAGTGGCTTTGGACCTTCTTCCTACACATGGGAAAAAAAATAACAACCAGATTAGATACTGTTGTTTGAAATGTTTAAACTAAAATTTGCACAGCCAGGTAAGGTAGCACACGCTTATTATAGTTTGAGCACTCAGTAGGCTGAGACGAGACTGCAGGATTGCTGTGAGTTCAAGGCTTGTCTGGGCTACATGGTGAACTCAGGGCCAGCCTGAACTGCAAAGCGAGCCATTGTCTCAAAAACAAAAACAAAAACAAAAAAAATAGAACAAGCCTACCTTCTCTGACTGGGCATTCTTCAGCTGAGGGCTCGCAGAAAGTGCAACCGCATTTCGAGAGCTATTTGCCAAAGCAAGTTTCAAATTTCTAACAATGACTTCTGAGAGTGGTGGACTCAGGTTCTTTTTCTGGTTGCTGGGACCTCCTGGAGTTTCCAAGGCTGCAAGCGCATCCTATGTATTTGAAAGCAAAGGAAAATTGAGGGGATAGGAAGAAAGGAGGGAGAGAATGCAAGAAAATAGTAAATAAGGAAGGAGACGAGAAGGAAAAGGAACAGGGTATAAAAAGATGGGGAGGGACGTCTCAAAATTAATGTTACAGCACTAATCTCTGGTTTTTACTCAAATTACAAGAAGAATGAACTATAATTTTTATCTGTATACTATGAAGAAAAAATAAATCCCTACTGTCCAACAAACCAATTCAAGGAAACTACTAGGCTTAGATTTTTTTTTTTTGTACCAGGGACCAAACTCAAGACCTTGCACTTGCCAGGGAGGTACCAGAAGCACTGAGCTAAATCCCCAGCCTACTAGACTTAGATTTTAGAAGTTCATGCCACAATTGCCTGAATCATAACGGTTAAAGTTGTAGTTAAAATAAAGGACACAAAGATAAAAGACACATAGAGGGAAACATGCATTAGATATAGATAAGTTATAAGTAAAAAAGTGAGAATAAGCTGAGAATTATGGAAAGTCTTCAATTGTACAGATATATTCCTGCTCCCACAGTAATCTACAGTCCCCTCCTGAGAGGAAGCTACTACTCAAGCGGCTTGCTCTCTGGCTTCTGTAGCTGCACATCCACACACCCCAGAATATATATAATCTGGACCTAAGGATGAGTATTTAGGTTAATAATCTTTTGCCGGTATGCTGATGCAAATAAGTAGGTACACACCATTAGGCACATGCAAGAATAAAGAAAAACTTTTAAGCCAAATGTTATGTACCAACACCAACACCCTAATGAAAGTATGAGAATGAGTGAATCCACACATGGTAGACGCACGGCAGACAGACTTCAAGGCAAAGATACTGTCCCCAAGATAAGGCATTTTATAATATCAAAATCTAGATTCTGACTAACATATATTATGAATATTTGTGCACCAATCAACACAGCAGCTACTTATTTAAAAGAAAAACCATGTGAGAGACTAGGAGAAACAAAATAACATTAGTAAGAAACTTTAAAACAATTTAGATCAAATGGACAAAAAATAGGAAAGGATACAAAATGTTTAAACAATGGAATCAGAAAATCAAGGCAGCCTTAACATCAAAACTACAGACACTCGGTCTGGGGATTTAGCTCAGTGGTTCCAGCACCTGCCTTGCAAATGCAAGGTTGTACCCACATAACCACAATGCCAGGCATGGTGACTCACGCCCACCAGCAATCAGTACCACATACCACAATGCATTTGGAGGCAGAGGCAGGAGAATTGCTGTGAGTTTGAGGCTTGCTTACGCTACATAGTGAGCTCAGGGCCAGCCTAACCTATAAAAGCGAGACCTTGTCTCAAAACAAAATGAAACAAGGGCTGAGGAGTTAGCTCAGTGGTTCCGGCGCCTGTCTTGCAAGCGCAAGGACCAGGGTTCGATCCCCAGTAACCACATACCATACTGGGTGTGGAGACTCACGCCCAGCAGCAACCAGTACCACACACCACAGTGCCGGGCGTGGTGGCTCACGCCTGTAATCCCAGCACTCGGGAGGCAGAGGCAGGAGGATTGCTGTGATGTGAGTCTGAGGCTGAGCTCAGGGCCAGCCTGAACTACAAAGTGAGACCCTGTCTCAAAAAACCTAAAAAAAAAAAAAAAATGACACAAAACAAAACAAACCTACAGACACTCAAGAAAGAGGACTTCCACAACTACTTCAGAAAGTGGCAGAAGTGATGGGATAAGTATATTTAAAGAAAGGGGGAAATTCTGAGGGAAATTAATGGCAATATATATTTACTATAATAAATTTTTTTTAAAATTTAAACATTCTTTAATCATACCTGATATATTAAATATACCAAATATTATACCCTAAAGTAGACATTATATGATCTTCTGAAAGCATAGTCTAAAAAACTTCATCAAATATCAGCATAAAACATTTACAAGTTCTGTCAAGTAAAAATAGTATAAACATCCTACGCACAATGGAACAGAACCAGAAATTTAAGAACAAAATAGTCCTTCCAAGTGAAAACTAACACTAAAATGAAAAGAGTAAATACTGTAAGAAAGAATACAGTATATGAATATTTCTTATTCTATTTTTATAAATTTTTTATTTCCAAGTAAAGTTAGAAAACAAGTCTTAAGAGTATGCTAAAATGACCACTAGATACTCTTACTATATGGTATATTTGTGAAGTATTTGTGGAAGCCTACTACCTCTTGTGCAAACAGTTTTTCATTCTCTATTAACAGTAAAACATAACCATATAATTGCCTATCTAGATATACATCAAACTGTACTTGCACACACATTCCAAGAGACATGGAGAATGTTTATAGTAACATAATTCTGTAAGAATAAAATCTACTAATCACCCAAATGCTCATCCCCTGTATAGTACTAGAAATGTAAATTGTGTATACCCATACAATTGAGTGAATAACATAGTAACATGGAGCAACACAGACAAAAGTCCTAAATGAAAGATGAACAGAAAAAAACTAAAAAACAGATAACATATTCGCTGTCACTTATTTAAAAGTCAGAATCTGGCATAATGAAGCTACAGTGTGAGAAGCAGGGGGAAGTGTCACCTCTTATGAAAAAGGGACAAAGCAACAGTGAGAAAAAACAAAGTGGATTCTCAACTGTTAACACTGCTATTCAATTAGTAATGCATTTATTGTAGTTCTTTGTTTTATTTTATTTGTGGTATTAAGGACTGAACCCAGGATTTTTGCACTGAGGTTTACCCCTGGCCTTCTCCTACCATTTTTTTTTTTTAAATTTTCACAGAAGTTTTCATTAAATTTCTAGTTGTCCCAGGGTGAGCTTGAGCTTGCAGTCCTCCTGCCCCAGATCCCAATGATGGGATTACAGAATTTACCAACATCCTCAGCATGAATGTATGCCAACCAAAAAAAATCAACTTTAAGAGATCATGTTTTATTGTTTTTCAAGGCTAATAAATTGACTATTTTGTGATTATTCCAGGGCCACATCTATGTTTTAAGTAAAGATAAATCAATAATTATAAGAGGAAACTTTACATACTACCAAAAATGGGAAGGTGGGTGGGAGACACTGCAAAATAAATTATAATTCTAAACAATTAAATCTTTAATTTCTTCTCTATGTAGTGAGACTACTTCAGAACTGTAACTTTTACTGCAAGGTATTCATGAAAGAATGGTCTAAATGACTGGGAATACTGGAACTATTTCCTTGCCTACTAATATTATTTCATTTGCTCCTTGAGGGGACTGTGAGCCATGAAATTACAGAGATCATCTGAATTTATTCTATGATTTTACAGGCAAAAGTAATGAAACTCAAAGAGGTTAACTAGTTTTAAAAGGCAGCAAAGGCAAAAAGCCCAGTCCAGATCTCAGTTTCCAACAACAGATTCTCCTGTATTTTTTAAAGCATGCAAAGCAAGAGTGTTAACCAGAGTACAGAATGTTACCTCAAAAGAGATCTCATGTGCATGCTCAGAATTCTGAGTTCATTATAACAATAAAGGCTTTTCTCCCATGTCAGTCACTGGAAGTATTCAAAGATAAACACATAAATTATATTGGAAAAACTTCCCTGAGTATCAGTTAG
Source organism: Petromus typicus (assembly GCA_004026965.1). NCBI lineage: Eukaryota > Metazoa > Chordata > Mammalia > Rodentia > Petromuridae > Petromus > Petromus typicus. Next base: position 28,418 of record PVIR01018051.1, read on the forward strand.
TATTTATTTTCTGAAGATGAATAATCAGTAAGCTTTAGAGTAAGTCTGCACAAAATACACTAACAAAACTTATTAATATGCTGTTTAATACCATATGCTATCTCAAATCATCAAGAGATCAATCACTATAACAGGAGCAAAACATCAACAGATCAATGACTATAGTAATTCTGTAAAGTTTCACAGATAAAGAAATCATAGCCAGTGACTTAAACAGCAACTTGAAAAGTCAAAAGCTACCAAAGAAAAGGAAAGTAATCCTTTAGGGAAGTAAATGGAAACCACTTGAAAAGGTTCCATTTTCTATTTGCCTTTGATCTGCAAATGACTAAAAACAGTGATGCCATAGCTTCAGAAAGCAAGCCCTAGGTACACTCATAGAATCTTTACATACACAGAACTGTACTGACATTATTTCTATAGTTTATAAAATCATTTCACTATACTCTCATTTGATCCTTGAACTTGTCAATTGTCAGGGCAAACACTATCTTCTTTGTGTAAAAGAGGAAGCTGATGCTCAGATAAGTTAAATAAATTGCCTTAGAGAAGTGATGGTGATGTGCCTGGAATTTAGCTCAGTAGCACCGTCGGCTGCCTTGTAAGCACAAAGCTGTGAGTTCAATCCCTGGTATCACCAAAAAAGAAATGATGGTGAATCTTTAGGGCTTTCCATGTTATAAACAGTCCACTGCGGCACACGTACAATGGGCTCTACCACCCCTGGTCGACAGTTACACAGTTCATGCAGATTTAGAACTTGAACCTAGATGTTCTGATTTTACACCATACATGGCAGTCAATGGCTGTTACCTAAACTTTTATCTCCGTACCTACATCTCAGGAAAGTTTATTACAATAAACTTTGCAGAATCTGAGGCTTTAACTTTATAAACTGTAACTATAGGACTATACTTTAAACATTACCTTCACATCAAAGGAAGGCTTGAAGAGCTTGTCCTTAGACAGAAATTTTGATGGTGTGTCCAGGTGTACCGAGGGCTCCTTCTGAAGTGGCTTCCCTACTGCTGGAAAGGCTGAAACCTGCCGAGCATGTTGTGAGAGCACAGCACGGAAAGCTTTACTCTGAAAACGGTTCACATCCAAAGGTGTAACGGCCATTTTCCTGAGAGACTCCACATGTATGCCAGGCTGCACGGCAGTGTCTGGATTTAGAGTCTCTCCGTTTGTTGTTCTGGTTTCCGGTCTTTGCTCTACAGATTTAAAATGAAAAGAAGCAAGTACGAGCCACTAATATCCACTTTCTTTCCTCTAAAAAGCACCTAAGAAGTGATGTTTTTGTATTTCACATCGTTTTCTTGTTTCCTATTTTTAACTTAATTAAATTTATTTATTTATTTTTGTTTTTGAGACAGGGTCGCACTACGTAGTTCAATTGGCCTTGAATTCACTATGTAGTCCAGACTGACTCTGAACTCAGTGATCCTCATATCTCCCTCCAGAGTGCTGGGATTAGAGGAGTGTGCCATCACACCCAGCTATTTTATTTGACTTTTCATGTTAAGTCTCAGGAATACATTTAATCATAGTTATATTCATTCCTACTCTGTCGGAAGTAAACCAGGTAACATACACTGAATTGTACAAGCATTAACTAAAACATATAATTAACACAAACTTCCTATTTTATCTTGTTAAACATTAAAATCTTCTCACTTGCCACAAATGCATCAATATATATCAACTTAGTCAATGGCTAGAGATGTGGCTCAGTGGCAGTGCACTTGCTTGACAGAAGGCAGGCGCTGGGTTCTACCCCTAAAGTCAAAAAAATCTCCAAAAACTGCTGCCAGGCATGGTTGTGCAGGCTTATAATTCCAGCACCTGGGAGGCTGAGGCAGGACTGCTTTGAGTATGAGGCCAGCCTGGGATACATAATGAGTTTAAGGCCAGCCTGAGATACATACATACATCAAAACCATCTCAAAAAAAAGATATTTCAAAACATTTAAAAATCCCAACTACAGTCAAGTTTTTGGAAAGTCCACCAAGAAATTTAAATATGACTTATACTCATTTGTGTATCCATCATAAATTCTTATTCTAGCTGGACTAATGACTCTGAGAGGTGTTCCCAAGCTATTAACCTGTCCCGTAAGTTTACCCATTATGTCATCATCATCTTGTGCCCTCTCCCCACTTTCTTCCACCTTTTCTCAACAATGAACAAAACATTTTCTAGGTGACTACTGCATACTATGCATGATGCTAGACACTGGAAATACAGAATTCACAGGACATATATGTGCCTTGCCTTTACAGAGCTTACAGTTAAGTGAAGAGACAAAATGAACTAGTGTAAAAACCATTAAGAGGGCAAAGAACAATGTTACGGCAAGATAGACAGCGCTTGCCAGGGGGTTCAATCCCTTGCACTGGAGAAAAAAACTAGAACCTGTGAGCATGGAATGGTCCTGAGGAAATATACAGAAGTCCAACGAAAAGCAGGAAAATAAAGCACACAAGTTAAATAGTAAAAGCCACGTAAGAATTACAGTGAAGAGGATAGAGGCACACACCTTTCATCTTCAAATGCTGAGAACCCCCAACATTCTTATTGTTTTGCAGCCCCTCACCTTCAAATAGTACTTGATACCACTATACAAATTAAGCATTTGTGCTGTAGACAAATTCAATCAGCTCCCAAATCAAAAGCTGACTTATTGGGGTGCTGGGGAGTTAGCTCAGTGGTTCCGGCGCCTGTCTTGCAAGCGCAAGGGCCTGGGTTCGATTCCCCCGGTTAACCACATACAATACTGGGTATGGAGACTCACGCCCAGCAGCAACCAGTACCACATATCACAGTGCTGCACGTGGTGACTCACGCCTGTAACCCCAGCACTTGGGAAGCAGAGGCAGGAGGATTGCTGTGATGTGAGTATGAGGCTGAGCTCCGGGCCAGCCTGAACCACAAAGTGAGACCCTGTCTCAAAAAATCTAAAAAAAAAGCTGACTTACTTTTGACTTACCGTACCCAAAATGAAAAGTGGAAATAAATGATCTTTCCTACAGCAAGGGTTGGAACGTGAATATTCCAGAAACCATCAAGCAGTAAAGTATATACATGGAATAAAATAAAAGTAATAACCTGGAGGTGAGTTTTCAATCAGAAAACGGCTTTCATCTGCTCTCTTTCCCGTCCTAGCAGTTTCCAATAGCCAAGCTATCGTGACTGCCGGTAAATTCCACTTCTTTGCAGCTTCATATTTAGAACCAACTGGTTCTTTCAATATAAGATGTGTACTGGCAAGCATGCCTTTCTTTGCATTGGACTTGCGAACAAAATATTCTTGAACACTGAAATTCATAGTTAAAGAAAAGCAAATGGTCACAAACACAATCAGCCAATAAACTAAGAACAAAGTTCCTAAGTTGCTTAAGTTTGAGAAAACACACCCTAACTAAAAATTGACATGTTCTGAGTGAAAGCAAGCCCCCTTTCAAGTGTTTAGGATAAAAATATATTTCTACACCAATTAAACTTTATATAAACATCAAGTCAGTATATAAACATCAAAACTGCAGTAGCTCCTTAATTGGTCCTTACTCACTCGCCTACCTTTTCCTCCTGAAAGGAGACGGAACAAATTGTAGGAGCAAAGTACACAAATAATATTATATATGTTTTCCCCATTATAACTTGCCCAAGTATTTTCACCTATAATCTCAACTAGTCCTCTCAACATTTGTGAAATATCATTATTTTATAGATACGAAAATGCTTATGAAGTGACTTGCTCAAGAGCAGACGATATTAAAGAGCATATGGAGCAGAAACGTGAATTCAGTGATTTCTAACTTCTGGGCTTCATGGTCCAGTTCAGTGGTGGAGAACCTCTGGTACGTGTGCCAAAGCGGGTTGTTTTGTATCACTGAAAGCTCTAAACGTTTGCCATCATCATCCTAGTTACTCTTTTTTTTGAGACAGGGTCTCACTTTTGTGGTTCAGGCTGGTCCTGAGCTCAGCCTCCAACTCACATCACAGCAATCCTCCTGCCTCTGCCTCCCGAGTGCTGGGATTAAGGTGAGTCACCACTCCCTGCACTGTGGTATATGGTACTGGTTGCCGCTGGGGTGAGTCTCCACACCCAGTATTGTTATGTGGTTACCGGGGATCGAACCCAGGTCCTTAAGCTTGCAAGACAGGCACTGGAACCACTGAGCTAAATCCCAGGCCCTACTCTCTTTTTTTTTTTTTTTGGAGACAGGGTCTTGCTTTGTAGTTTAGGCTGGCCCTGAGCTCAGCCTCCAACTCACATCACAGCAATCCTTCTGCCTCTGCCTCCCGAGTGCTGGGATTACAGGGGTGAGCCACCACGCCTGGCACTGTGGTATGTGGTACTGATTGCTGCTGGGCGTGACTCTCCATGCCCAGTATTGTATGTGGTTACCGGGGAATCAAACCCAGGCCCTTGCGCTAGCAAGACAGGTGCCGGAACCAGTGAGCTAAATCCCCGGCCCATCTAGTTACTAACTCTTAAACATTTTTATATCTACTGTGTTTGCTAGTACTTTTATAGTTCTAGTTTTTACATTTAACCCATTGATCCATTTGGCACTTAACTTGGTATGAAACACAGCTCCAACTTTATTGAGTCCTATTCTCCTTTTCTTAATAACTAGAAATATCATCTTTATCCTAAATAAAATAACTGTAGTACATCTATCATTAAACTTGTTAATTTACTGAAATTTATTTAGTCACTACTATTGAGTGAGGTTTTACATATGCAGTGTATTAATTGTTAGGATTAGCCCCAATTATTCCACCTCAAAATTTCCAAGACTTTCCTGCTTGCTAATATTTCCATATAAATTTTGGAATTAAGTTTGCTTAGTGCCTTCCCTAAAAAACATTTTTTTGGTATACTATCACACCTCATCCATAGTTTCAGTTACCCTGACAACTGTGGTTTGAAAACAGTAAATGGAAAAATCCTAAAATAAACAGTTGGTAAGTTCAGAGTTGCAAACCAGTATGAGAAGCAGGATGAAATTTCACAGTGCACTTATCCCACCCAGCATGTGACTGCTTGGTTCGACATATCCACAGTGCCCATGCTACCTGCCACTTGGTAGCTGGGTCAGAAATCAGATCACCTGTGGAGGATCACATGTATGCTCAGGCCAAGAGAAACCGTATTCACACGATTCTTTATCATAGACTATTTTTATAAGGGCTCTATGTTCTTATTGTTGCTAATCTCTTTGCTTGTATTTTGAGACATGGCCTCCCTGTGTAGTCCAGCCTGACCTCAAATTCATGGCAATCCTCTTCCCTCTGCCTCACCAATGCTGGAATTACAGGTGTGCACCACCATTTCTGGCTTGTTGTTAATTCATGGTGGGCCTACTTTATACCATCCATTTAATTTTATCATAAGAACACGTGTGTAAGATAAAACATAGTAAACAGAGGCTCTGACATCATCCAGAGCTTCAGGCATACAATGAGGGTTTTAAAATATATGCTTCAAGGGTAAAGGAGGACTATATTTTTATGGACACATTAAGTTAATAC
>PVIR01018052.1:0-33870 GCA_004026965.1 Petromus typicus
AAAAAAAAAGCAGCTATTTTGTTCCTAACATAGATTCCCCAGGTTGAAGAACAGAAACTGAAAGTTTTCATGAAACTGAGCAAGCCAATCAAAACAGTTGTCCATACACATGGACACACACTCTCAGTACTGAAGCATTAGAGAGCTTTTCTCTAAAAAATACTTGTACCTCCACATGACAGGTAAGAAAATCAAACCCATAATACACTTAAGTACCCAAATCATAGTGCAGTCATGTCACTGTGGAAAATTGGCAAATATCCTGTATATAACTAAACCTCTTGAAATTTTCCCCATGAATTTTAGATATACTTTATAGGAATATAAGTCTGACAAAATGATCCCATTTTAAGTGTACTATTCAGATTCTGATAAAGGGAATCATGTATGGAATTTATCCCCCATTAAGTGCATATATATCCATCAAAATGACCTCCCAACAATTATTTTATAACTTCTAATCAATACCTTTCCTTCACCCCAATACAATAAACTCAGAAAACCCTTTCTGTGCTTTCCACCACTATGAATTACTTTTATCTATTCTAAAATTCTTAATAGTGGTATTGGTTAATAATCACCATTTAATTCACCATAATTTTTATGATAATGAATACGGTTATATAGTTCAAGTTTGTGTTATAGTTTGTATTTAAATGTCATCCCCCACCCAATGCTTCAAGTGGATGAGGTGGGCTTTCTTTTTCAGAGGTAGTCGAATCTGGATTGTGTGATGCTGGGGTTGAGGGCATGTGCTTACTAAACTGCTATGCATGAGTGATTATTTTGGCATTGTCCTAACCTTGGTAGTATGAATAAAAGGGACAAGAAGATACATTTAAATTCCCTCTTGTTCCCTTTACTGCCTTGCTCACACCATGTGGTTGTGTTGTTCCTCCTCTGCAATGCATGTTTGCCATCCCTGCCTAGGAGCCAGCCATTTAGGACTGAAACGTCCATGAATGATAAGCTAAACAAATCCCTTCCCCTCTAACTTTGCATGTCAGGTATTTTATTTCATCAATGAGAGAAAAGTAACTAACATAGAAATGTGGTATTAAGAGTGGGGCTGTTGTGAAATTACATAGCCATGTGGCTAAAAGCCTCTGGGAACTGGTTTGTGGGAAGTAGAAGAGTTAGGAAAAATTGAGAGATGTTGGCTACAAGAGTGCTAGAACTAGACTGTTTTTCATGGGAGGTTCTGGTCAGATCTCAGAAGACCAGAGGCCAGTGAAGACCAAGTTTAGGAGGATTCTGCTGGGAAGAAGGACTGCATTGGCTGTAAAATCCAGAAGATGTATGTTATGGCTTGGCGGAAAGATTGTCTGCAGTTTTCTCATGTTCAGAGACTTTGCTAAAAGATTTGGAGCTGTCAGCTGAAGAAGTAGAGCTGGAACATCTTTTGCTATTCTGTGTGGGAGACTCTGGCCAGAGCTGAGAAAATCAGAAAGCTTATAAAGAGCAGGATAGGGAAGTTTCTACTGTGAAGGACTGTGGGACTCCAGATCATGTAAATTGTGGCTTGGCAGAAAGTTTGTCTGCATTTTGTTCATGTACAAAGACTGCCTGAGACTGAGGTTAGAAGTAGTAGAAAAATTAATATTGCAGCAGAAATTTCAAGGCCGGTGAATATTGAAATGGTGGCATAGCTACTGTTGGGGATTTTGGCCAGATCTGTGTCGAGAATCAAGAGCAAAAGAGCCCAGCACAATAATTTAAAATGTTTTGAGTTTGGCCAGAACGGAAGCTCAAATAAAGCTGTGTATTGTAAAGATAGAGGAGAGGGGATCTTGATTGCTGAAAAAGAATCAGAGAATAAAATAATAGCCTGAGAGCATCACAGTAGGACTCCACTTTTATGAAGTTGAATTGTAAAGGTGAGAGATTTTGCTTTGAGAAGCAAACCCCAGAGCACTATGTTCCAAAGAGGCTGAAGTTACACCATGTTCAAAAATGGTAGAGGCCTAGGAAAGTTGTTCCAAAATAGTGGTGGCCTGAGGAAGTTGTTCCAACATGGCAGGACCCTAAGGAAGTTATTGCAAAATGGCGGCAGACTAAGGAAATTGTTCCAAAATGGTGGTAGCCTAAGAAGATTATTCTAAAATGGCAGCAGTGTAAGGAATTTGTTTTAAAATGGAGGCAGCCCAGTGAAGTTGTTCCAAAATGGTGGCTCAAGGAAGTTGTTCCTCTAGATTCAGTTTGTATGCACTGGACCTACATAACCAAGGGAGAAAAAAGGAATGTGTATATTATCAATTAGCTGGCAGCAGACGCTGGTATCATCCACATAGTATTGGTTTTAGGTACATGTAGAATCAAGAACTGTGCATTCAGAAAGGCTTTCTCTCAGATTGTAGAGAGGAAGGCCAGGGAATGTGCCTCTGAGAGGGCAGTGTGTGTGCGAATCCAGAGGTACAATGGAGACTCCCAAAATTTTGGAGAAGCCAGGCGTATGGATTGTCTAAGGAAAACTGCAAGCAAGGAGTTGGCCCAAGAGAGAAGCTATGAGAGCTATAACAACTCTCTGCTTCAGAGGTGGAGCCATGTAAACCTTCTGGAGTTCACAACTTGCACAGGTTGCCTCAGATGTTGGAAGTGGAACTGTGGGATATAATGTGAACTTATTTTGGTCTCATTCCTTTATATCCTCTTGTTTGTACCTTGATAATGTCTACCTTATGCTATTGAATATTAGAGGAGTTTGACTTTTTTTTTTCATTTTACAAGAACTTGCAGCTAAGAATTTGCCTTATTCTCCCAGGAGATTTGGGATTTGGACTTTTCAGCAATGTTGAAACTATTAGGACTTTAGCAACTCTTAGAGATGGACTAAATCTTTTTTTGCATAAAGGAATATGCATGCATCTTTGGGGAGCAGGGGCAGAATGTTATTGTTTGTATTTAGATATCCCCCAGAGTCTCATGTGGATGAAGTAGTCTCATATATATCTTCTTATATAATCATATATCAATATATGTGTGTGTATGTGTGTGTGAGTGTGTATGTGCAATGACCAAAACACTACTAATGTGATTAGATACTAATCTCATGTGGATTAGATATCCCCCAGTAGTCTCATGTGGATGAAGATATATAGATATATATCATATATCATATGATATATATAATCATATATATCATAATCATATATAATATATAATAATCATATATAATCATATATATGATATACATAATCATATATCAATATATATGTGTGTAAGTGTGTGTGTGTGTGTGTGTGTGTGTGTGCAATGACCAAAACACTACTAATTTAATATAGGTAGAATTGTAATAGTTGAATTTAAAGATTGAATTCAAAGGGCCCCAGTTTCCTAATTCATGTTTCTGATCCAAGAGTCTATGAAAGGCATTAAAATGCACTGAGTTTTCATGTTTCCTTAGTTTCTTCCAATCGGTGACAATTTCCCACTCCTTCCTCTTATTTCTCGACTTTGAGAATTGAAGAGTAGTGGTCATTCATCTGTTAAGCTATCACTTTGTGATTGTGTATTAAAACTACCAAAGAAACTGAGATAAATGTTGAGGCTATTTAAATATTCTATTGTTTGTCCTTTAAATTGGTTTATTTTTAAAGTATAGCATTAACACTGCTATTTACTAGATTATTTGGAGTTCTTTTGTTGGCTCTTATAAACTATGACATTATCTTAAACACAAAACACTGATGCAGATTTTTTATGTTTATCATTTATGTCCACAGTCCCAAACCTAGAGTTTGTATTTATTTCTAGCCTTGGCTTCTTTAGGTGGAGAATATTTAAAAAGCAAGATCTGGACACTAGGAGTTCTCTTGTTATTCATATGAGAGTGCTTTAGACTCTCAGTAAACAGAGCTGAGAAATAAGAGCATGCATACTAACTTAAGTGTTACATATATCTATAGCTACTTCCCTATCTCATATATACTATATTAGCATATTAAATATATCTAAAATGTAAAATACATGTTTAGTAATTTATATATTAAAGTTAATTCATATATTCATATAGGTACTTCCAACTCTAACCTACCACCAAGGATTTCCTTCTAACATCTCTCTATGCATATTTATAACTTTACATTGCTAAGAGGTTTGGGGGAATCTTGGCACTAGTAATTCACAACATATTTGTGTATTTGTTCAGTCCTAGTACACAGAGAAAATAGTTTCAGAATTGCTAAATTCTCTTTGTGAGAAACAGCTTTACCAAACAATGCAATGCTCTGTGAATTTCTTTTCCCTTTCTCTCTCTTTCTTTTTTCTTTTCTTTCTCTCTTTCTATTTCTCTTTTTCTAGTTTTTATTTCTCTCTTTCTTTTCTTTTTCTGTCTCTCTCTTTCTGTCTCTTTTTCTATCTCTTTCTCTTTCTTTTCTTTCATCCCTTCTCTCTTTTCTTTCTCTTTCTGTCTATTTCTCTCTCTTTCTTTCATCCCTCTCTTTTCTTTCTTTTTCTGTCTCTTTTTCTATTTCTTTGCTTTTTTCCATGTCTTTCTCTCCCTCTCTCTCTCTCTCTTTCTTTCTCTCTCTCTTTCTGCCTCTGATACCTGAATATCAAGTCAAAATACCGTACTCCATAATGATTTTGGTAAGCTTCTTTCTTCCCTAACGCCACCAATACTAATCACAACACCACTACTTTCTAGTTGTGGAATTGGAAAAATCAGAAGTGTAATAACAACTACACACTATTACTGATGTCTATCTATCAAGCATCAAAAGGTAAACATTAAGTTATGATTTTTTATTACAGGAATATAACATCTCTCATAATGATAAAATTTATTCCTTTGATAATCTCTTCTATATTCTCTCTCTTAAATTGGCATAAGTAGTCCACGTGGAAGAGAATTAGATATGATACTTTTATCTATTTTTATCTTAAATTTATAATTAAGAGCTATATTATACCAATGGATACAAGTATATTATACCAGAGATAAAATTGAAAGAATAGATACATGACTTAAATTTCATATTCTTTCACTGAGCATCTGAGGAACTTGGAAAAGACACATTTTGGGGTCTGAGGAAGCAATCTGTATTAACATGAATAAAATAATTTAGAATTAAAGGATAAAATTTATATAAAGTAAATAATTGAGTATGTTTGGAGTTGATTACATTTGTGCTTTTGCAATAGCATTCTATAATAGAAATTAAAGAAAAATTTAATTTGTTAGAAAAATACTGTTAACCCAAACTGCTGTAATTTCTGACATACAAGAAATTTTTATAAAGTAAAATCAGTAAAGAATATGTAGAATCATAAATATGTGATTCATGTTTGTCAGGTATTTGAAATGACATTTCTGCACTGAAACAAAATTTACCATCTTCTTATTTGCATTTTCACTAATTTGTCACAGTCACCTAAAATTGAAGTTTCCACTGAAGTAGAACAGTCGTCTGCTAGAGGTTGAATAATAAACCAATTACATTGTGCTAATAGTCAAGATGGTAAAATATATGCAGTAAGGCTACACACTAATTGTCCATCCTTGATTCACAAGTCACTTTGAGTAAGGATTCTGGGTAATGAACTAGTATTCACTTAGGAAATACAAAGATCAGTGAAATTTCTTACTTGCATACACACAGAATTAATACAATATTGGAACTGAAAGGGATCAAGTAGCCATTTATGAAAGTGTAAAACAGGAAGATAAAAATTTTATGAAATTAGCAACAAAATCAGCTGAGTTCACCCAAACTGCTAGAAAAAGGATTTACCCATGATCTAATATGACACTACAGGTTCTAATAAGACATTTTAATAACAGCACATATTTGTAGAGAGGAAGAATGCCCTTAGAAATCATTGTAGTAATACACACAAATGTTTTAGTTTCTAACTAATGATATGACTTTTTATGGTATCCTGTGATGTTTTCTTGATTGCCATCACAACGTTTTATTTTCTTTACCTTTAAATTATAAATAATTCTACCAACTTACTTTGTTATTGGTAAGTATGCATATTTAGTACGTATTGTTTTTTATAATATGATTTGAACCAATTTAACATTGTTATTAGCAACACTTTTATTTTGTACATTTGTATCATTGTAACATTTTGTATATTTAGACATTTAATATTGTTCATGAAAATGTAAGCACAACAAAGAATATCAGTTTTTGCATCTAATGTACATTACTTTTTAATTTGTTTGACTTTAGCACTTCAAGAAGTTAAAGGTTTTTTTAAGTAAGTCATAAGCTCCTGATGGATATTTATTAATAACTTAAAAAGAAACCTCCTTACTTCAAAAATCTTTGATCTGTGGGCCAGGGATTTAGCTCAGTGGTTCCAGCTCCTGTCTTGCAAGCACAAGGACCCAAGTTCAATCCCTGGTTAACCACATACCATACTGGGCATGGAGACTAATGCCCAGAAGCAACCAGTACCACATACCACAGTGCCAGGCGTGGTGGCTCACAACTGTAATCCCAGCACTTGGGAGGCAGAGGCAGGAGGATTGCTGTGATGTGAGTTTGAAGCTGAGCTCAGGGCCAGCCTGAACTACAAAGCAAAACCCTGTCTCAAAAAAAAAAAAAAAAAATCTTTGATTTGTTCTGAGATAATTTTCAATTGCAACTACCCTAGATTTCTCAACATTAAAATAAAATTCAGATGTATTACTTGTAGGTTCATTCTTCTGAGTTGGTTCTATAATATTATTGAATTTAACAGATGATATCTAGACATAGTTTTTCCTTCTACAATTAATACTTATTGCATTTTTGTCAATACATATTTCATAAGTTTAGGATCATTTCTTCTGCCTATATGAACTTTTTGATATCTAAAATTACAAATGCAGATTAGTGAATACCAGAAAAATAAAAACTTGATTTTCTTCCTTTTTTACTTCTTATTTATGTAAAATCCAACACCTACATATTTTAAAGAGATGATGTGGCTCAGAATATGCAAAGACGGGTACATTTTTTTTCTTCACCAAAACAGACACATGAGTCCTACTGTGGACTCTACATTATTTGAGCAGACTTGAGGTTTTCCTGATACAAACTGAGCTGTTCTCATTAGAAGAGCTCAGCTCCTTGCCGTGGCTGGGAATAGCTGGAGTGCTTTTCAGGGGAGTCTCAACTTTCCCTTGAGTGTTGCTTCCTGATTTCCCTGAAGATCCCTCAGTCTGGTGGCACAAATTCTTTACCCCACCAGCACAAACTTTCTAGGTTCCACCACTGGTCTTTGGACCTTCCTGGTGCAGATCCTCCATTCAGAGGTGCATGAGACATTGGTATGGGCTCCAGGCCCTCACCTGGGCTTGTGGAAGACTTGCCTCAGGCCCTAGACCTTCAACTGGAATCTGTGAAATCTAGGTCCTTAGCTGGATTCTTCTGGTCTCTAGCACATGAACAGATCTCTTATACTCCCTGTATTTGACTTTCTGAGTGAATATTATAAATAATCATGTAAATTTTGCATCCTGTATTAAATCTATTCCCTTGCAAACTCTTGGCACAATACTTAAGAACATTGCTGTTAGTAGCTACCTACCTGGGACCATTAACAAACCTCCTTTTTACTACTATTCTTAGGGGTGCCCGCAACTGGTAATGTTTCATGATACTAGTATAAACCAACATCCAATATGTACATATCCTAACCTCTATTTAATTAAACATATTATGTTTGACTATTAAACTAACAAGAGTTAGGCCATTCTTTGGTATTCTGCAGAATGCTTCATTGCCTAGACATCATACTATTCACTTATAAATTTCTCTACTGCAAGCTGTTTACATTGATTCATTTCACATTTTCTACAATAAACTATGCTGTCATGAATACTTCTATATAGTAATTTTGGAATTACATACTATCTCCTTGAAGGATTCTTAAAAGTAGAGTTATCAATGCAAAAAGATGTACATTTACTGCTTTAACAATACCACTTTGTATTAAAAAAGATTTTATCCACTAATATTCTTACCAAATGTATTCATCGTTCTTATCAACGCATTTTAAATTTCATTTTATATATTTAGGTATTTATTCACTTTAATTTGTGTCATGTGGGATGTCAGGTGGGATTCAAGAAGTTTCCACAGATGAATATGAAGACCAAGAGTCACTTATTCATTGCTTATTTTTCCTTCTGATAGTTTATTAGAGACAAGATTAGTTAAGTTCCTTCACTGGAAACAGCCAAAATGTACTTGGTCAAATCTACATGAATGGACTCTGACATAGGAAGTTAGGTACCTCAGAGGATCATGGGAATGCTAAAGGTTCAGATGAGAACAAATCTTCTCTGATACTTTAGGAACCAATGAGCACAATCATACTAACAGCAACCACAACCAACCGACCCAGAACCGTATTATATCAGACTCACCCCAGCTGCCCTCAACAGGAACCTGCTCATTCACATAGGACAGATATGATACAAAGTAGCATTTTGGTGCATTTTTATTGGATGAAACTGGCTCGCAAGCCTGTTCTCTTAATACAAGGAGGCTAAAACATTGTATTGCTAAATATAAGATGTTATCAACTGTAAAATTCACAGAATATTTCATGAACCCAACATAAACACTGATCATTAATCTCCAAAGCAATGCTTTCAGCTAGAATTTTTATTTTGTAATTATTGAAAAGGGGAATACTTTAGATTTATTTAGACAGATTTTTGTCATACTTTTACTTTGCATAGGCATACACAGAAAGACATTATAGACAATGATTTTGTGAAAAACTTTTTCATTGTAGGAATCCATCTTCTTTCTTCTAGTTCCAATGTCAACTAGGGAAATTGTGGCAAAGAGAAATTCCCTGAGGAATTTTCTGAGAATGTAGAGAGCAGCTTCTGTAGAGATTATGAGTCATAGCGTTCCATCCACAGTCACACTTTGAAATAGGATTCCACCCAAGTGGAGAAAGGAGTGGAAAATTACCCACTCTTTTGATCCACTTTCCCAACATTCTATTAGAAATAGCTTATAGGAGCAATACATCATCAGGTGGCAATAACAAGAATTATTCTATTCACAGTATTACAAAGAAATCCAACCTCTGGAGACACCAAGAATTCCACTTATGGTCACCTAAGAGGACTGTCTGCTTTAACTCAGACAGCCTCCACATGGAGAAACCACAGAGGTTCCCATTTGCAATCTCTTGGTAAAAAGATAAGAGACCAAAAACCTTTTCATAGATATTTACTAGTGTGAGAATATATGTATGAGAAGGGAAAAGCAAAGCACAAGAAAGAAAACTGTCAAATACATGGCAGTGAGTACTTTTTTTTTTTTTTTTTTTTAGGTTTTTTGAGACAGGGTCTCACTTTGTGGTTCAGGCTGGCCCTGAGCTCAGCCTCAAACTCACATCACAGCAATCCTCCTGCCTCTGCTCCCGAGTGCTGGGATTACAGGCGTGAGCCACCACACCCAGCACTGTGGTATGTGGTGCTGGTTGCTGCTGGGCGTGAGTCTCCACACCCAGTATTGTTATGTGGTTACCGGGGAATCGAACCCGGGCCCTTGCGCTTGCAAGACAGGCACCAGAACCACTGAGCTAAATCCCCGGCCCTGAGTACTTTGAGAATGGCACAGAAAAAGGGAGAAGATGGGAAAGTTTGGTGAGGAACTTTCATTCTTTAAGTTACTGTTCAGATTTTTTATGGGACATAGAATAATGAATCCTTTATGTGGCTAAAGCATTCACAAATATTTCTGTAAGACTATAGATTAATATTACTAAGATGTCAGAGAGGGGCTGCTTTCCCACTGCAGTGGGGGTCTGGGAGTAGTAACACTGGTGAAAACCCCTTATTTTTACATCTTTCTGAAGATCTGTTTTTGTAACAGCTTTGTGGGAAACACAGAAAATGTTCAAAGGGAAAAAGGAACTAGGTGGGTTCAGGGAAAGGGAAAATTTGATGGTAAACAGGAAAAAATGCAAACAAAGTTTATGTATATGGGGGGTATGGGAAAAATAAGAATCAAGATATTTCATCTATAGGTACTAAGTCTTAATGAGAAGTGTGATCATAATGTACATATAAAATGTACCAATAAATTCAAAATATTGGAAAAGAGTTCACATAGAAAATGAGGAGGAGTTGATACCATACAATCAAAATCTGCTTTTTTACAATCCTGTTTGTTTCTCTTCTATCATAACTTTCGCTCTTCTTCTACCATACTGCTCCAAGATTTCTTAAGATTCTCTGTCCAAATTTTCAAGCTTCAGCCCTCTACTTGTCTTAGTTAATTATCTCCGTCTACCAATGTCTGCATGTAAACATTTTAAGGTGCTTTGCAGGATAAGGCAATGACTTTACATTGGAGCCATTGTGTACTATCTGTAACATTATAACTTTCTCTTTGAAGGAAAATATTTGTAGTTCTGAAATCTTTTCTGGCTCAAAGCTCCTTGACTTGTACTTGGAGTTTTCCTTTCTGATGCTTTGGGAAGCGTCTGTTTCCCTCATCTAGAGCTCCACTAACCATATTGACTCCACGCCAGCCAGTTTGCGGAAAGGCTTTGCTTCTGAATAAAAAACAAGTCAGATTTTCTGGGACTCTATTGCTTTAGCTACTTCAATTTCTCAAACAACTAGATCATTTATTTTTGTTTGTTTGTTGGGAATTCTGAAGTCATTTTCTTCTCTTTCTTTTCCCAAATTATCTTCAATTACTATGATAATTTATGGAAATACTCAGGGTTTTTAGATATGTGTACATCTATAACATATTCTACACTAAATTCCTTCTTTAGTGTCTTAATCAAACCAACTCAGCTTTTTTCAGAATAAGTGCCATGGTGCCTCGTGACAGTGTTCAGTGTAATTATCTCTAAGGCAAAGTATATGCAGCAGATTATTCAGCTAAGCACCATCTACAATCAAACTGATATAAAAATGCATAAGTCCAAATGTAATTCAGTGTTAATATCATCTATGTTTAAAATAATGAATAAACTGAATTAAAGCAGTCAATCAATATTGGAGTGTGTGTGTATATGTGTGTACATGGGATATACATTGGTGGAATGATACACAGTGCAATACAGTAGTAAATGGTAAATCATTGAGAATGATGTTATAAAGACAAAAGATCAGTACAATTATTACTGTTATTATTTTTTACAGAAAATTGAACTCAGGACCTTGCACTTCCCAGCAGATATGGCACCATGTCAGCACCAAAAAAAGTTGAAGACTCAAACCATACCAAGTCTGGTTTATATGTGCCAGAACCTGAATGAGTCTCATGGTCATAACACTGGGTAGGAAAATGAGTTATACATGAAAACTCATAACATAGTCTTATTTATGTCAGTTTCCAAAACACATGAGTTAAAAAATTAAAAAGTCAAACTAAATCAAAATATGGGCATAATAAACCCCAAATTCAGCATATTGCTTGTTTCTAAGAGGAAGTAAGCTAATAGGATCTAGAAGGGTCAGGAAAGGACTTCCAAGGCCTTCTGGATCTTATTCTTCTTATTCTTCTTGTTCTTGTTCTTGTTCTTCTTGTTCTTCTTTCTTCTTCTTCTTCTTCTTCTTCTTCTTCTTCTTCTTCTTCTTCTTCTTCTTCTTCGTCTTCTTCATCTTTTTTTTTTTTTTTTTAGTTTTTTTGAGACAGGGTCTCGCTTTATAGTTCAGGCTGGCCCTGAGCTCAACCTCAAATTTACAACACAGCAATCCTCCTGCCTCTGCCTTCTGAGTGCTGGGATTACAGGCATGAGCCACCTTGCCCAGCACTGTGGTATGTGGTACTGATTGCTGCTGGGCATGAGTCTCCATGCCCAGTATTGTTATGTGGTTACTGAGGATAGAACCCAGGTCCTTGCACTTGCAAGACAGGTGCCGGAACCACTGAGCTAAATCCCCAGCCCCATGGATCATTTCCTTCTTAAAGTTGTCATCATCCATATTTTTTTGTAGATTCATTTTTTATGCCTCTCATAAATGTATAGTTCTTTTACATACACTGATATTTTGCTATACACTGAGAAAATTAGAACTCTTGTGCTAGCTTAGTACAATTCTGAGATTGCTTTTAGTTTTTGCAACATGTTTGGGATGTGCTTGGGGAGAGAGCTTCCATATCATCCCAGAGACAACTGAAACATCAGAGTTGAGAGAACTACAAAGTACTGGGATGAGAAACCAAATTCTGCTATGTCCAGTGATGTAATCTTTTGTATTGTGTTTGTTAAATATAGAAAGACACATTTTCATTATTGCAACATTTTAGTTGCAGATGAACATAACAAACTGACCTGAGACACTTCCCAAGAGACACGTGTAGATGAAAACATTCGAATACCAAGAATAGGCAAATGGCACAAACAAACAGCAGGGTTTTCTTCTGGAAACTTCTGCAGGAGACCTTCACAGTGTCTCCACCAGTTTTCAACGAGTCAAGTGCGACAATTAAGAACAAATGATTGGGTGGAAATGGCAGCTAAGGAAAAGGACTGTAAATAGTTATGGAACCTTGGAGCAAGCTGTCAAATATACCTCTCATCCAAGGACCTTCATGTGGCGTCTCACTCCCGTGACAGCACCACAGCATTGACCACTAGCAACTCAATGCTGCCACCCAAAAAAGATCCATTACCTTTATTCATTGTATGCTCGTCAAAGCAAGTCTAAGTACTCACTTTAATAGAGCAGAGTCCCTCAGGTTTCTATCTGCACATGGACACACGGTGATAATGCCTACTACCTCACGTAGGTACTGAAAAGCATGCCGTTTTACATTATAAAGAATCAACTTACAAATGTTTGCATGAGAAAAAAAAATAAAGAACAAAATAGCATCAAATAGATTATATTGCAGCTCCTCATCTGTCTAAGTATGTGCTGTTGGTGACCTTCTGCCTGCTTTCCTGGACTTCCAGACTTACTGATTATTCTACTATTTTATGTCATTTATGCCTTGAAATGGCTTCTGACTATAAGCATTGTCTTTATCTATAGCGGAAATTTCCAAAAGGATCATGTAGCCTTTCTCACAGGAGGATTCCTGAGTAATACATACAATGCATGACCACGCAATTGACTGGCTGCCATTCTCCATGGCATTTAACAAAACCTGTGACAGAATGGATTCTTCATAAAGTATTTGGCATCTGAAGCCCTATGACTTGTGTCCAACTAGCAGCTTGTTTCATTACAAACACAATACCAACATAGCCTTCGTGGAGAGATCAGATGAACACAAAGCTATTGATTTGAGGCTGCTCACAGCCTTGGGGGAAACAACAGCAGGAGAATATTTACCAAGTAGAAGTAGATTCCAGAAGGTGGCACCAGGCTGAACCTTGATGGAGAGAAAGAGGTTGACAGCTACCTAAATAAAACCCAGCCTCACTGGTGGAAACAGAAGCTCACACAGAGTTGCAAAATGTCAAGAAATAGCCACTGGTCCTGGCTGGCTTAGATGCAGAGATGTGGTAGTTTTCTAAATGTTTCATTTGCCTTCTAAGAGTTTTAAAGGAACTTTTTCTGCATATGAAGAAAGAGAAAAGGAGACTGGACCCCTGATTTTATTATTTCTCCCTAAGCATAAGAAACTGCAAATTTTGATTTGATTTTATTTCCAGGTTAATCCTTTAGTATGAGGACAAGAAAGTAAAATCAGGTAAAAACAGAGGAGGTGGGAAGGAAAGTGAGAGAAATAGAATGGGATGAGATAAGATGTGCTGGAAAAGAACACTACACTATTGCAGGGGTTGGCGTGATCCTATTTGATTAAACTTGGCATAAAAAAGCTACTTAGCTGCTGGCAGCCACACAAAGGAGGTGAAAGAGGGGAGAGACTTGATTTTAAAACACAGTCAGCTCAAAAATCTCTCAAGGAACTACTTAACATAGTGAAGCAAATGTAAGATGTGATTTGCCAAAGAATATGACTCAGAAACACCATTTCCATTTCTGGTAATGTGGCAAATAGGCTCAGGAGCCATAGTTTACTCCTCATTGGGTCAACTGCTAGGGAAAGCAAATCTGTTGGCCAAGGGATTTATTTCACCTCATACTTTCTTGTTGGATGCTTATTCTTTTAATAGATACTTAGCTGGTGCATCATAATGTTATTTTAAAATTTATTTTTGATACAATATTTAAAAGAATTCCTGAAACCAGCAAATGAATTACCGTTTTGTTTGCCAAGAACAGGCTGCATTGCAGTAGCTTCTAGAGACATCCATTTAAAATGCTTTAATCAGAAAAGAGGTTTCTTCACATTGAGATAATGAGTTTTGGAAAATACAAACTGGCAAATTTGAATTTGTTATTATTCACATAAGAGCATATCTCTGAGTGGGGATAATATAATCTATATATATATTAACTACCTAATTTTGAAACCATGCCAGCCTTCAATTTAGAGTTTAGGATAAGCTATTTTTGCTGATGAGTTGTGTTAATTATCTAGTGTTATTTCTATTTAAGAGATTACCTACAGTACAAAGAATCCCAACTTTAGACAGTTTTTGAATGATCAAATTCTACTCTTTCCCCCATATGGAAAATCTCAAGAAGCCTCTAGATCATGATTCAACTAAAATGAATTAATTTTCATATAATTTTCCAGGAATCTTTTAAGCAATAGTAAGCATGGTAAGAGATAAGATGGGAGAAGATGGGAATCTTTAGTTCATATGCTATCATAGCAAGAAGGCACGGGGGTATTGGAGCAGAATTCATCATGAACAAATGTGTGAGTTGACTGAAAAGCTCCAGCAATGCTAAGGTGCACTTTGTGGGCAGTTTGTACAATAAACTAAACAGAAGAGAGCAGAGATTTGGAGATTCTTGCTCTGTCTGTGCTGAATAAAGTGTGTGACCTTGAGCTTATCATTGATTTTGGCTCTGTTTCTCACTTGACACAACTGCAAATAATAGAAACCGGTGCTTGCTATGGAAATCTTTTAAAATGCAGACTACTGAGCCCATCAGGACCTACTAAAATGGTACTGATAAACAATGAGACATCTGAGTGAGCCCCTTACATGTAAGTCCGAAAATCACTGGCCTACATGGACTCTATATTGGTAGAAGTTGTTCTCCTTGTTGAAGTCCAGGACTTCCTTCTTTGCAAATTAGTCCTTGTGCAGGAGAGGCAGTGGGTTTAAGAAAATAGGTTAATGGCTTTCTAAATTTTAAAGTCAGATAAACAGGTTGAAATCCTGGCTCCTGTATTTAGGTACTTTTATTTTGTGGATGAGGGCAGTGCTGGGGGGGAGGGTTGAATACAACCTTACTTATTCTAAGCAAGGACTTTACCAATGACCCACATACCAGCCCTGTGTTGAGTTACATTGTCACTCTGGGCAGTTATGTTCCAGCTTATCACAGCTTAATTTCTTCACAAGAAATCTTTCCACTCTCTTTGTGCTGTGCTCAGCTGTAATCAGCTTCTGTGGTGTGTTCCAGTATATTCCTGGAAACATTCGTTGTTTGTTTTGAAGAATAGGAATAGAAAGGATGTAAATAAGTGTGGAGATTTCTTAGAAAACTAAAAATAAAATTCCACTTGAGCCAGCTACCCCACCATCCCGAGTATGTTCCCAAAAGAGTTAAAATCACCACATTACAGGGATACATATATACCCATGTTTATAGCAACACAATTTATAATAGCTAGATCCTGGAAGCAGTGTATATTTCCATCAGGAAATGAATGGCTAGAGAAAACATGTTATCTGTAAACAATGGATTACTACTGTGCCATGAAGATAGGTTTGAAGCTTTTGTAGGCAAGCAGACACCACTTGACAACACAATGTGAAGTAGAATAAGTCTGACACACATTTAAATACTGTGCAGTTTCTTTGATAGGTGAGACTCAAAATATATCCATACATGAAGGATAAAACAGAAGACAGAGAAACAGGATGCAGAGAGAAGTTCAAATAATTCCACGAGTTCTCTGTTATGTTGTTTCAAAATATTTCAATATGCATGTTAATTTGTTTCACTCACACTACATTACTTTTAGTTCATTGGAAAGATAGTTTTGTACTATGATCTGTCTTCTTTCCCCCCCCCCCTCATGCCAAGGATCAAAACTTGTACTTGTGAGGTGGGTGCAGTGTCAACTGAGCTAAATTTCCAGCCTGTACAATTATCTGTTTTCTTTTTTGTATGAGTCTTTTTTTTTTTTTTTGGTCTATGACTTGTATTCTGACACTGTAGCATTATTTTAAGATTATGATCTATAGTGTTATGAACTGTTATTATTTCCTCTTTTATTATGAAATTTTCTTTTACTTCTTCCTTATGGGAGGAGATTTCTATATGTTCTTTATTAATGTCTATTTGTATTACATTAAAAGAATTATTGTGGAAACCCAGCACCACAGGTAAGAAGCCACAACACTAAGTTGGTTATGCAATGAATAACATAATACAGCTCACCTTGTGTAGTAGGGGAGATTTCTTAAGTGGCGTGCCTCAGTGTTATACTCTTGCTTATATATGAGAAAATAAGCTATGCAATTGTTCATACATGTAGCTTGGTTAAAAGGGGGTTAAATTTAAAGCCTATAAGTTCCATTTGCTATCTAGATTCAGGGTGTGGAAAATTCATGAGATTTGCATTATTTAGCTCTGATTTTGTATGAGAAACTTCAGATTAGTCTTGTTTTCTGTCTCCTTGTTCTTTCTACATATAGACCTTGGGACGAGATTACCAATAGGGTTGTTGTAAGACCAAGAACTAGGATCCATGACTGGATCTAGGTTCCTTTAAAAATAATCTCATTGGAAAAAGAAAGAAAAGAAGGACAGACCTGCAGAAGGATGAGGAGGAGAAGGAGAAGGAGAAATCAGAGCTTCACTGTTGCCATCAAAGTCACAGCCCTGATGCACAGACATCTCCCATTAGGTCTGTCCTCTTCAAGGCTCCACTGCCTCCCATACTTCTTCACTGTGAAGCCAAGGCTCTGCCATGGGGACTCTCAGGGATATTCATGATCCAGATGATAGCAAGCAGTGTTGTGATGGCTTCTTAGAAACAAATGCCTCTGGGAAATCTCTAGTTAACTTTCTCCATGGCTGGTGAGGAAGTAAAAGATTGCTCCAGGAGGATTCCTGATCTCTCACTTCAGTTTTGAAAATATCAGTGACTATATCTAGATATAAACCATGACAAGTAGCCATTTTCAGTGGCTGCAAATATCCACAAGAAAATGAATTTCTACACATTGAAGCACATAAGGAAACAATACGACAGACTTATTCCTGGGAAAATAGTTTCTGATGCAAAAATTCATATTCAGATAGAACTTTGGGACAATTTATGGCATTCACTTTTAATTAGGGTCTTTAACTGTAACAATTTCTCCCACCTTGAAGCAGTGTCCTTTTCCAATGTTAGAAAGATAGTGATCTCCATTACTTGAAAGACACTGGTCTTCATTTACTTTTCTTTTGAAAACACAGAGTAAAATAGTGAAGTTTTATTATGGAATTTAAATGATATTCATCAAAAGATGGGACTCATCAGTTATACGTCTACATAGTATTAGAGGAGTCTAGTATTCATTTTGTACTTATTCATTTTCATGGTCCTGACATGTGGAGCTTTATAAATGGAAGGGCTCAGCATGCAAGTCTTGCTACTCAGCTTAGGGCCAGTGGTAAGTAGGTTATTTGGCAAGTCATGCAGAGAGAGTTGGCTAGCATTGTTCAATAGAGATGCAGTACAGAAACAGAACTACAGGATATCCAGCCCATCAGAAGGAAACTCTCCTCTTGGGAACTAAGTGATGTACATGCTTAGGATTTCTATCTTCTAATTGAAAAAATGTTTCTGTGTAGTTATGGGGATTATTCTGCATCACAGAATTTGGAAGACTGGATCTACATGGCTATGTTGATGACAGACTGATTTCTGCTCCAACACCAGACACCTGAGCCTGCAACAACTATGCATCATTGTTGTAATATGTCAAGATATTTTTAAATCCTAGCTGACCTATACAATAGGTTAAATACACTATGAACAGCTTCATTTCTCTACAAAGAGCTTCACTTTAAGCTGGGTTATCTTACATATGCCACAAATATGCTAGAGTTTCAATTATCATTTAATTGAAAATGAAAGCAATTGTATTTGTTGTCATGTTTATTTCAAAGATTACATATATTCCTCTATTTAAAAAGCACTGAGTTAGTCAAATATGAATGTTAACCCCCAAAGGCAAGTCTAAAATTCAGAAATGATCTTTCCAAATATATTTACAAGTCCTTGAAAGACCTAGAGTTTTTTTTTTTCTTTAAAACCTTGTTCTTTTTCTCTTGTCTACTGTTTCTGAAAGTGACTGTGAGGAAGCTGATGAGCACATGGAGTGTGTGGAGCAGCTTGTTTCCTGAAGTGGCAAAAGTTTGAGAAAGAGGCAACAGGAAGCCGAGGCTGGTTCCTGAGTCGGGCTTGTGCCTCAGATCTGCCAAGTTGGGTTAAGCCTGCAGATCTTCCATGGCTCAAACACAGGAAATTAGCTTTCAGTAGACAGTTGCCCTAGGGTATGAATAAAATGCCACTTGCTACATTTCTGAGATGTGTTCTATGGAAAAGAATGGAAGCGTTTATTATCTCCAGCTGCTACTTGCTTCAGTTTTGTTTTTATTTCACTGGCTCACATCATTGATGAATTCTCTGGCTTTTAATAAAACTTTTGCCCTATAATTTTCCTAAAGCTACTCTTTGGATGTGAAGTTCTATGTTTCCTCAAAATATTTTGAATTATATGTATGGAGCAGAGTTACTTTGCATAAGGAAATTAAAAGTCAAATAGTGGATAAAAGTGAAGGAAAGAGTATTTGAAATAGAAAATACTCAAAGTGAAGTGAGGTGAAGGAGGAAAAATAATGTATTATAACATAAAAGAAAGGAAACAAAGTTTATGTGTATAGAGGATGGGGGTGGTAGGGTGAGTAGGGCTATGGGAAAAAATGAGAAGTTGTGTAATATACTGGTACAAATTTTCATTATTGAATGCAATCATTATGTTTATATGTAATGTACCAATAAAGATTTCAATTAGAAAAAAAAAGGGGGGAAAAAGAGTATTTGAAAGCAGACATTTTTAAATGATTTTTTTCCCCTTCTCTTTCCAGCCCCTTGCTTAGGATTTTATTTTGTTTGTTTTTTAAAATTTTTATTTTATTTCATGTTTGTGGCACACATGAATACATTCACGGTGGTGAGCTGCTTCACATAGGTACCCCATTTTAATCTTTTTGGCTCCCCTTCCTCCCTCTTCTCTCTCTCCATCCCTAGGTCCCCTCCCCACTTGCATAAGGTCAACCTTATTGTCTCCTTTGATCCAACTATCATTTATTTTTCCTTTTATTTGTATTTTGAGGTCCTCCTATTGATTGTTTTCTGTATTGTGGTTCATTCATTTTCTAAAATGATTTAAGTAACTGTATACTATTAATATACATCTTGAAACAGTCTTAAATTAAACTAGTAGAGAAAACTATTCACAAAATTTAGAAAAATTTAAAATAAATTTACAATTAGCCACCCTTGTTGAATTAAATATTTAATTGTCCAAGAGTTCGAAAGGGAAAAGCGTTAGCACTGAATAAAACAGAAACCACACTCATCATGTTAGAAAATGAAGTACACAAATTCGCTTGAAGACACGAACATACCGCATATGAATATCTGTCTTCCAGAGCCTGGATTTCCCCTGGGCTGAGTTTCCTCCTAAGCCAAACATGACACACAACTGAGTCCATCAAATTCCCTTATGTGTGTTCATAAAATAATCACTTTACTGCGTAGATCCTTGCATCATGGCAAATATGAAGCACAACAAAACTGCAGGTAGAGTGTCGCAAAAGATTTTAATTACACAATTGGAGCACAAGCTTGTGAATGGTTGTGTGACTCTACTTATCTGATTTTGTTTGCGCTTTGTTATTCTGTTTGCTTCCGTTTTTCTGCTGCTGTGGACAAGATACACTGTTACCTTATTTTGGCATGCGTTCAATATAGATAGTGAGCTATTGTTTTGAGTATCATTATTCTCACTTCTTAAAAATTCAACACAAAGCATTTTCCTGTAGGTGCATCAATTTCTTCTAATTTTCAGAGAACTGAACATTTTATTTGTATATTCCTTTAGTCTTGGATACCAAAGAACCCTCTGATACCCCAAAGTCACAAAAGTAGACCAATGTCCACTGCGATGTTTCTTCTCGGAACGTTTTCCCCAGAGCCAACCGCCATTGCTTAGCCGCTGGTGTTTGGCAGCATCGGTACCAAGTCACTGCATCTTAGCAACAGTACCCATCTCCCACCGGGCAGCCCCTTTCCATTTCTCTATCTGCATTGGACAGGATCTGATTTAAAACTCATGCTGATTGGATGAACTCAGAGTATGGTCTTGGTGCGTTTCTTTGATTATCAAAGGAGCTGAGTGTCACTTCATTGACTCTTAGGAACCAGATTTCCTCTTCAGACACTGACATCTTTTAAATATTTGTGATTCTTAAAAACGTCTTGAATATTCTCTATATTAATCCTCAGACAGTTGTGCATATGACTTATATCTTTTACCCGTTGATTATTAGACTGTAATTCAATCAACTAATCAAATATTTTTGATAGTGATATATTAAAATTCCTTTATTTTTGCTACATTGCTTGGTGTCATAAAAAGTCCTTTTCTTGAGCCTCAAAATTCTAATGATTATATCTGTTTTCTTCTTTACAAATGCATTTTTATTTGTATTTTTAAACTACAATTAAACTGCTACAACATTGCTTTATGTTATAAGACATGTAAAAATATAAGACATGTAAAAATGTCAAGCATTTTTATTTTGGGCTTATCTTCCCCTTTTGAAAAGTAAGGTCTATGAGAAAGGATTTCATCCCTTGGTTTCCCAGCTTATTTCCAATGCTAACAATGTTATTTGGGACAATATTTGCTACATAAAGTCTTCTTGAAATATCCCACCTAACAATCTACTATACACTTAATTTCCCATGATAAATATCCTATTTACATATATTTAACACATACCAATATAAAGTAACACCATATATTGAAAAATAAAGCCCAGGGATAGAAATTTTAGCTGTATTATATTTGATGAAAATTTGACATTTTTAGAAACATTTAATCAATAGGCTAAGTTTCTTGATTTTATCTATTAAACGAAGACAACAGATAGCATGGATAGGAAAAGTTCTCTATTTTATATGGAATGATTTAATTTAATGAACTTACTAGTTATTTAAATATATTAAAGATGGAACAATATAGAGGGGCTAAAACAATTCCTTTTATACTGCATGAGATTGGAATTTAATCTTTCAAGTTCTTCACATTAATTGTGCCTCTTTTAGACATGGCAACAATTCAAATTCGTATAATAACCTTGGACAGCTACACAGATTGTCCCTAAGTGCTCTCCTTGTTTGCAATTAGAGCTGATGACTAGACCAGGTAATGCTGGAGCTCCACCTGGTTCCCTGATCCCTGCACTTTTCTATCCACTCCTTCACAAGTCACTTCCTCAAATACTTTCCACTCTGATTCTCAGTGTTTTCCATGGCCAATGCAAATGCTCTTCTCCGGCAAACTGCCTTCGAGTTAGATTCTGTGGTCACCACCATCCTGTAGGAATATTGAATCTAGTTTTTTCATGCAAGCATAGAAAATCTGAGACTACAAGATGCTCCTGACAGCCCCAGCAGACTCAAGGTGCTGTTAACCGAGCAGCACCACAACTTCTCTCCGATGACTTCACCTGTTCAGGGAACACTGGCTTAAAATCATTGTCTGAACAATTATCTGAATCTCTTTCCAGGTCTGTTTCTGGGGAATCCCTCCTAGCAGAATAACTGATAAATTCTACAGGACATATAAAGATGTAGCAAGGATTTTTTAAGAATTTAAAATTTATGTAGTTTCCTTTTATATATTGAAAGAGGATAGAAAAACATCATTTGCCTCAGTTTTAACTGGTTTTTAGAGGAAGTCAAGAAATCCTAGCTTCTAATGCCAATATTAGATATATATTCATTTTTCATGGCATACAGAAATATCATTTGTAATTAAAACAAAAAATTGATCATGCAACAAGTTTCTTATAAATCCATTGTCTAATCCATTGAAAACCTTGTCTAAGACTCAGAGAAGTGGCTATGTCAGCAATTCTGCAATGGTGGGAACTTTCTTTAAAAAAGATTTCTTTTTAAGAAGTTAGAGTCCCAGAAAGTTTTGATAACAAGTGGAGCATTCTAACCTTAAATCCTATCCAGGAAAACAGTAAAACCTATCAACTGCAAATGAAACATCATAAAGAACTGAGCTCTTCTGAACTGACAATAACAGACAAAAGCCAGAAGTGTCTGTCATTTCTTTCACCAAAACCTTATAAGAAGCAAAAGTATTTCAAAATCTGTACTTCTGTTCACCTCTCAGCTAGTATTAATTCTCACTGTACCTATTTGTCTTTTCTAGTACATTATTTATTGTAAGATATTTCTTGAATCTGGCTATGTAATGGCCTTAAAAATACTTCACATATTTCAGTTGCACACTAGCTTGGTTCTCAACATGAGAAACGATAAGTATTAAGAATAGTTAACACTTTCTTCCAGAAATTTTTTTTGTGTAAGTATAAGCAGTTAGAAATACAATGTCCAGCCCAGGGATTTAGCTCAGTGGTTCCAGAGCCTGCCTTGCAAGTGTACCAGGTTCAATCCCTGGTAACCACATACAAAAATGCCAGGCCTGGCGACTCACACCCACCAGCAGTCAGTATCACATACCACAATGCCAGGTGTGGTGGCTTATGTGCAATCCCAGCACTCGGGAGGCAGAGGCAGGAGGACTGCTATGAGTTCAAGGCTTGCCAGTGAGCTCAGGGCCAGCCTGAACTATAAAGTGAATCTTGTCGAGAGAGAGAGAGATACAATTTCCTATCCTTCCCAGTGTCCTAATGTCCAGGTAGAGAACTGTCCAGTGTAGGTGCAGCCTACGAATAGCTGTTGCTGTGAGATGGTACAGATGGCCCTTCTAAGAATCGTGTGTAGGAGACTGGGGAATCACTGGCTCCCAGCATGATCTTTTGCATCATGCTCTTCTTATCACACTAATAGCAGAAGTGAGAAGTACACTTGACAAGCTCCCCAAGTATGTACTGAATATAGACTTTCCACTGAATTCCAGGGGTGATGAACTTCAATGGATCTTGCAGGTGAGCATGTCTAATTTGTGTGCGTGCGTGTGTGTGTGTGTGTGTGTGTGTGTGTGTGTGTGTGTGTTCAGTTTGTTACATGTACAAGTGACATGTCCAACAGTCCTTGTCATGGTTCTGCTCATGAACTGGCTATTGTTAAATATCTGAGTGTGCTCTGTATGCATTAGCTAAAGATGTAATTCTCAGCAAAAGGGAAAAAAGAAAATGAATACAGTGGCAAAACCACGGGCAAATCTCATTCATGGTCTCTTAAGTTCTGCATATGAGGCCTACAGAAAATAGAGAATTAGACATTAATTATTAAGGAAAGAAAGTATTTTTTATAATTTCTCTCAAAGCAGTTTTTTTACATTTTAAATAATGATTGTCAATTGGAAAAGTAATTCAATAATACACAGTCACTGTTAAGAAAAATCCAAGGAAACATTAAAAGCTGAGCTAGTCTTTGTGGGCTTCTTTGACCCACGCAAATATCATGCTCAGAGAGTACCACTGCCATCACCTCGCCCTTCCCCCACGCCTCCTGCATGTTTACACACATATTCAAAACAGCTCAGGT
This sequence comes from Petromus typicus, assembly GCA_004026965.1. NCBI lineage: Eukaryota > Metazoa > Chordata > Mammalia > Rodentia > Petromuridae > Petromus > Petromus typicus. Next base: position 23,778 of record PVIR01018052.1, read on the forward strand.
GATAACTTTGTTTTCGCTTGAGTTTATGTTTCATTTTCATGAATAATGTCATACAAAGTGGGAAGCTGCTTTGTGGCATGAACAGAATGAGCCAGGAAAGGGGGAAGGAAAAGATTTGCAAAGGAGGTCCTGCTCAGCTCCTGGGGCTGTCATGGTGAAAGATCCGATAGGACTTATCTGGGCGTGAAGCAGTAGTGACCTGGAGTAGAGTAGTGGGAAGAAAATCCCCAAGAGGCAGTTGTACTTGCTTTTTGAAGGTAAAAATTCATTACAATGTTTTAGCAAAAGTAGAAAAGTAGAGGTGGAGGATTTATAAATGATGTCACCGTTCAAGGTCTGAGCAACTGGATGAAAGGCGGGGTTATTTTCTAAGACAGTGGGAGGAGGATGAGTAGGTTTCCATGAAGGGCTGGAGTTGTGTTTGATATTTGTTTTGTTTTTTATTTCTTTTTTCTTTTTTAGAGTCGAGTCTGGTGCTGACCTTGAACTCACTGTACAGCCCATGTTGGCCTCCATCTTCCTGCCACAGGGTCCTGGGTGCTGGGGCTCTAGGCGAGGGACACTATGTATGGTAACATTTTATATGCTGTTTCTTAAAAAATGGAGACAGCCAAGTGGAGATGTTGAGGAGGCAGACAAACATCAAAGTCAGAAGGAGAAACAGAGTAGGAGTATAAACTGAAACTTGTTACTGTAGAGACAGTGGCTCAAGCTGGGTTCCAGGTGCATCTGCTCAGGGGAGAGTATAGTCAGAGAGCCGGAAGATGAGGCAAATGGAACAAAGGAACAGTTTATAGGGCAAAAGGAAAACCAGGGTCCTATGGTATCTTGGAAGCCAGGAGTAGAAACAACTTCTACCAGGTACAAAGCCTCTGAGTGTTTGGATAATGTGAAGTGGAAACGAGGGTCCAGCAGCACAGAGGCCACTGGGACCTGGGGAGAGGAGCATGTGGAGCATCTGGTACATCTGGAGCATCTGGAGCAGTGGACAGATTCACGCTGGAAGAAGAAGCAGCGTCATTATTTCTGTTTTGATCAAGCCAGGAAAGAGCTCCTCCATGCAAAGCTTCTGTCAATTCATGGTGAAAAGACATTAGAATGGAATCATCTAAGACCCTAATTGACAGACGCATAGTCCACAGTGGAATGTAAGACTTAAAAAAGAAGAAATGGGAGTGTCTTGGCACCCAGCATACAGGCTAAGAAAAGAGATAAGCAATTCAAAGATAACATTTGAATACTCTTTGCCTCTGTGCTTCTTCCTTAAAGCAAAACTCAAGGTGTTTTATCTTTCTTACTGTAAGGAATCAATATGGTGGTTGACAGTTCCTTCTCTACTTACTGCTACCGTATCTGACCCCTGAAAAACTGATACCTGAGAAACTCAAAAGGCAAGTCCTGGGCTGGCTTTCTGGTGATCATGGAAAGAATTTGCTATTGCTTCAGAAGCGCTCAACACTCTCATGTTCTGTAAGAGCACTGCGTACTGTTTCTCCTCTTCCTGATGTGGGTCACAGCAGGGAAAAGCCAGTGTGAGCTTATATGGGCTCATCCCCTAAAAGGAGGAGTCAGACTCTGTGGCACAACACACCAGTCAAAAACTTAGTAGCATGCAGCAGAAAATGTTGATAATTTTGCTGGTGCACTGTGTGGTTGTTCTATTCTGCCAGGCTTAGACTGTCGGGGATGGCTTTGTCCATGAGCTGGTGGTTGACCAGATATCAAAGGGTGATGAAATGGCATGCGTTACAATCTTGCAAGGTCCCTTGGGCTATTCTCCAGGTGGTGGTCACATACAGGACTGAAAAATTCCAGAGAATACGCTTTCCTTACATCCCTCAGCTGCTTTTCAAAATTTTATCTGCATAGGTATAATGGGTTACAAATATTATCTTTGTTACTATCAACAAGATCAGTAATCTAATTATATTTTTAGTAACTTACCTTTGTAATAAATGATCAGTGCTTAGATATGCCACAAATAAATACGAAAAGTCAAACTGGCCAGCTAATTTTTAATTGCTTCAGATTGATAAGCACTACTCATTTATTTTTATTTAGATCTCCTATACATTTATGTGTAGCTCTGTGCGAGAGATCACAGAATTAAGGTCTTCGATATTTTGCCCAATTTCCACCCATATTTCTGCCTTATCTTTCTTTTTTTTTTCCCCCTTGAACCCAGGGCCTTTGCACTTGCTAGGTAAGAAGATGGACCCTGCAGGGATGTTCTGTGCTTTCTCCTGAGCTGTATTTCTAACTTCTCTTTTTAATGTTTTAATGATACACAACTTGATGTAATTTTGTGTATAACTATTATTGACAAGCACTTAATAGTGTGACTTACTATTTCTGCTTATAAAATATCTTCCATATAAAACATCTTATTTTATAGTTATCCTTTTAAACTCAGTCTCACATACTTCTTCATGTTATTTTACTAGCCAGTTTCTATCCATGTGAATATTTTGTAATTCTCACTTTTAAACAGTTTGAACAAAAATTAAGCTAAGTTTAATTAAACTGCATACATAATCACAAATTATCAGCCTATTAAAATTAAACTTTCAAAATTGTATAAGAATTCTTTTGTCATTCAAGTTATATTAATAAATGAGTATTTTAGCAGCTACACTCATTGTTTTTAATGAAGGTAAACCTTAAAGACAAATAAAAAGGGCCAAGAATTTTCTTTACAACCTCATAAAATAATTAAAATGCTAGAGCATTGATGTGTAGGGACATAATCCTCCCAGGAATAAGGGTTTTGTAAAAGTTACAGTATGCTATTTATTAATCAATAATATCTATTCATAAATAGAACCAAATATAACTTACTGTATGTCCTGATGTTGCTCTAAGTATTTTCACATGTTCCCTAATTTAATTCTAACGATGACCATCTGAAGGAAGTATTTTATTTTTATTTGTCATCTTACAAATAAGGGAAATAAGGCTCAGAGATGCAAGTTAGTAATTACTAAGGTTACGAATTACTCAGCTGATTAGTAGGATAAGTGGGATTAGAACGGGAGCGGGTTGGTGTCAATGTCATGTGTTTGATCGATTTTATTCCTACATTTTATACAGCGTCTTTAAAAAATTGATTGTCAATAAATTGATACTAGCTTAATGAGAAGTAAATAGATTTTCAGAAACACCACATAATTTAGACTTGCTATTTTAGTTTGTTTTGCTATGAAGGCTGTTCGCTAGAGGAAATGAATGAGGTTGCACTGTCCGATTTTGTGCTATGACAACGTTATCAGTAATTTAGTAATTTTTAGAACTTCAAGTGCTTACTACTGTTCCTCAAATATTTATCTTTTGTTAAGGACAGGAATAATAGCTTTCATTATAACCACATTTTGTAAATGCAGTATATAGGTTAAGGCCTAATTTTAAACTGAACCATTAAAGTCCCAGATGGCTGCTCCATCTCCAATCCAGGAAGCACACCTACAGCGGAGGGCAAATGTGGGTTGTTGTTGTTGTTGTTGTTTATTTTTTAAAAAGTAAACCCTATGGGAAGCACTGGATGGGTCACGGGTGCCCTCTACAGCTCAGAGAGGTGCATTACATCCTTGAGCTTCCTCTATTAAAACGTCTTCTTGCAAGGTGAATTATCATGCTTATTTGCATAAACAACGGAAATACTGAGTTGCAGAGCGTAGGGTGGCCTCATTGTCTGTCTGAGATGGATGGGTGTTAGCTGGAATGATGGCGACGTCCCATCTCTCAGCCTTCGGCATGCTAGTTGGGGCTGTTTGAAAGGTAAAAGTCATAGGGAGAATTGAAAATCCGAAGCGTATGTTTTCTGTATTTTCATAAATTGCTTTTTATATGTTATATAAATATAGTAAAAAACTGATATTTCAATGTTTGGAGTTGTTTAGTTAAATCAAGATGGTTATTTCTTTTTAAAAGGAAGTGGAATAAAAGAAATGGAAATGGCAGGAGTAATACTTTCTTTCAAAAAAGTATTGGGGAGGCCATCTGGGTTACTGAAAAAATGATCTCTGAAGTGGGCCTAGGACCAGATCCGGCTTTCTCAGTCATTAGCTCATGACTTTGAACAGGTTATTGAACCTCAAGATTTTCGCCAGCAAAATCTTCACCCATTGTTTTATTGTAAGGATGAAATAAACTATAGAAAGCCAGTACTGTACAATAAGTCATCTGAAAACATTACTGTTCCTTAGTCAATTAAGGTATTTTTTTTTAAGTACTGGGCATTGAACTCAGGACCTTGCACTTGCTAGGCAGCAGCGGTGCCGCTGAGCTATATCCTCAGCCCTAATTAAATTTTAAATTTATGAAATCTACAGATGTAGCTCAGTGGTAGAATACATGTCCTGTATGTGTGATAACTTGGGTTTGATCCCCAGCATTGTAAACAAAAATAAAGTTATACATGAAAATAGATCAAGCTATATTGAGGATGGAAGGATAGGGTTGGAAAAATGAGCAACGTGCGAAAAGGCTGGACTTAGTTCTCATTTAAAATATACCTTATTAAAATATCATGGAGAGAAAATAGAATAAAGATCTTGGAAATTATAAACACATGTTTCAAGGATAATAAATGTCATTTACTCAACATATTTATTTAATTTTGCTAAATTAGAAACATAAGTTTAGTTTAACAGTCTAGTTTAACAATTGGTTTAAACACTGTCATTAACATGAACAATTGGTTGGCTAACTTATAGTTTTTTATTGATAATTATATTAAAATACTAGTTTGGAACTAACTTCAGTAAATAAACTCTCGTTCTGTTTTCTTCTCTATTACATGTAGAATAATAATGTCATAACTTCATTGTTTTGTTGTTGTTGTTAATTTTTCAAGGCTTTCTTCATACAAAAGCACCAAGATTTATCTTCCAGGACATAATTCCAAGTTCTTCATTTATATGAACTTATTTGACTCTTAAAACAATCCTTTAAGAAACTGAACATTTTCCCCCAAAGAATCTGAGACATAAAGGATGTTAACAAGTGTTAAAATTCATGCATTTTTCATGTGTTAGGTCTAAAGCTCACTTGGGTAACCTGCTCTTAAAGAAAAGATAATACCTAGGCTGATGGCATGCTTCAGCAGTGACGGAAGATGGCTTCCTTACCATGTGCAATGCCCTGGGTTCCATCCACAGCACCAGTAAAAGGAAAGAATGAGAGAGAGAGAGAGAGAGAGAGAGAGAGAGAGAGAGAGAGAGAGAAAGGAGGGAAAGAGGGAGGAATGGAAGATAGATAATGCTTTTTTACACACTGAATTTTAGATTTAAAAGGCTATCTTCTATTTTAAAAATTGGGACACCAAGCTGGAATAAGTTAACTTTCTGAAATTACACAACTACCCACTATTCATTGAGAATGAACAATTCTGAAACACTTTTTTTTTCAGCACCAGGGATTAAACTTGGGTCCTTGTGCTTCCAAAGTAGGTGCAATACCCCTTGAGCTAAATTTCCAGCCCCTGAAACAGATTTCTACTTCTTTTGTAAAAGACAGCTGACTTTAGGAGAGCACTTGATTTTTAGAAGTAAAGTAAAACACAAATTCAAACTAACATGGGATTTCAAATGCTACTTTCTTAAGAAATTAGAGGTACATTTCCATGATAATTTTTCTATTATTACCACTTGTAGATTTTTTTTTAAGGTTTTTTTGAGACAGGGTCTCGCTTTGTGGTTCAGGCTGGCCCTGAGCTCAGCCTCAAACTCACGTCACAGCAATCCTCCTGCCTCTGCCTCCCGAGTGCTGGGATTACAGGCGTGAGCCACCACGCCTGGCACTGGTATGGGGTACTGGTTGCCGCTGGGGTGAGTCTCCACACCCAGTATTGCTATGTGGTTACCGGGGATTGAACCCGGGTCCTTGCGCTTGCAAGACAGGCGCCGGAACCACTGAGCTATATCCCAGGTCCCCTACCACTTATAGATTTTAATTGAGGTTATGGTTTTACAGTGAATTTTGCTTTAGCATAAAATCATTAAAAACTAAGATTTGAGAAACTCAATCTTAACTGAAAAACTTTATAACCAGGTAAATAGAAACACAGGGCTTTAGTGGTTTTTCCCAAATAGGAGAACAACTCATTTCCAGCAGACGGAAGGGTACCCAGAAAATTTTATTCTGTGTTGGTCTCAGCTTCATTTAGTTCAAAATATCTTAAAATTTTGGATGTAACATTTTTGAAATCTGGTTATTTAGAAATAGCTTTTAATTTCTAAGCACTTGGAAATTTTGCAGGAAATTTTTTGTTATTTTTACTTGTTTCATTACATTGAGTCAGACAAAATACTTGGTGAGATTTTATTCCTTTTCAGCATTTTAAAGTATTGAGAGATCATGTCACAGAACAATATCTATTTTGGTAAGAGTTCATAAGCACCTGAACATATTTTTTGCTATTGTTGGAAGTTACCCACTGAAGGTATTGCTAAACTTGCTGAGAAGCAACTATTGCTATGTACAGCATGAGATTCCTCCAGCCTCCCTCATCCCCAAAACTGTGTGAAGGAGGGCAGGTAACAGCACACCTGGACCGACTAACTCTTCTGAAAAGGTGGGCTCCCTCTAGTGGCAATGCCTAGCGTGTTCCAGCAACATGTAGCTTTTCTTGACAAGGAAAGCCATAGAGTGTGGAGTTCATTTCAGTGGGTAACAAATTGGTGACTATATACCTAGAAAAACAATGTCTATCTAACTCTTGATAATATTCATTAACTGTTTAGTTACACTGTAAACTTGTACAGGGATCATATCAATAACAAGTCACAAAAATACTCTTAAATTGTATCAGGTGTTTCCTATAATTTTTTTTTTTTTTTTTTTGAGTCAGGGTCTTGCTTTGTAGCTCAGGCTGGTCCTGAACTTAGCCTCAAATTCAGCAAAACTCCTGCCTCTGCCTTCTGAGTGCTAGGATTATAGGCGTGAGCCACCACACCCAGCACTGTGATATGTGGTGGGCCTGAGTCACCAAGATTGATATTGTTATATATTGTTAAAGGAGATGGAACTCAGGACCTTGCGCTCATAAAGCAGGCACTGGAACCACTGAGCTAAGTCCTTGGTCCCATAATTTTCATTTTTATTAATCAATGAAATAAAATTAAGCTACCCTAGCATAGATTTATTATGATGCTTGATGCCAAAATGATTTAGTTGTTTTCTAGAGAAGTTAACAATATTTATATTTTCTTTTATATAAGTCCTTAAAATTTATATAATGTATACTTAATAAATTTATGAAAATACATACAATTTAATTAACATTTGCCAAAACAAACATGATTTAGAAGAACAATACACAAAAATACAAACAGGATGAGAGGGTTAAATGCTTTATCTCCTGTGGGAATGAAATGTAAGAACAGACATTTAAGAAATATAAGTACATTTCAATGTGGAACACATTTTGCCATCTACTTGGTGAATTCGTTCTTAATTCTAATTATCCCACAGGGAGAAAAAACAAGGCAAATTGAGCTGGGTATGATGGCACATGCCTTGTGATCCCAACTGTTGGCAAGCTGAGGCAGGAAGATTGCTTACACAAGGGGGATCCAAGCTACAGAACAAGTTCAAGGCCAGCCTGAGCTACATAGTGAATCTTTGTCTCAGAAACATAGAAAGAAAGAAAGAGAGTAGGAAAGTAGGAAGGAAAGAAAACAAGGAAGGAAAGAAGGGGAAAGAAAGGAGGGAAGAATGGTATGGTCAAGTGCCACATTTAACATACTACTCCCCAATTTATTCCCCTATTAAAGACCAGCTTTGATAAAATAGAGGAATCTGATTGTAGAAATAGATGACAGAGTGGCCTAAAGTTTTGACAGATAAGTGATCAATGGGCTGTGCTGCCTATGAGAGTTACAGGCTAATCACAGGAGCTGCGCACGTGTGACCATTAGAAATAAGTAACGATGAAGCATAGTAATTCATATTTAGACTTTGGTCAGCTTAGAAACTTCAATAATCATGGCTTTATTAAATACGACATGGCTATCTCATGCAAACACAGTTTTATCGGGAAAAGGAATACCATTTTACTTAGACGATAAATTATTATTTTCCAATTAAAATCAATTTTAAAATTTTAATGTAGAAGTGCATGTATGGAGTGCATGTTTACCTCTCTAGGAAGCTGATACATGTATGTACCATATCTCAAGTCCCCTTTTAATGTCTTTTATCTTCTCTCCATCTATCTCTAGGTCTTCTTCCCTACGTTGGGTTCATATTTGAAGTCTAAAATGTGGCTGATAGTTTTGGGGTAAACTGTTGATTTCAGAATGCAGCCAAGTATGACTCTTCCTGTTAATGTGTTATCATTCTTCAGAGAAGGTCACTCATGCAATATACATTATTTTTACCTCCCACTTTACGAATGTACAACTTGTATACAAATAACCTTTGTCTGTGAACACTACACAACTCTAGGGTCTGTTATCATTATGGTGAGCATAGAAAACCAAGTTCAACTTCTAGAGCTGTCCTTCGAGGGACTGCACCTTCAGAATTATGTGATTGGGTTCTTCAAAACAGAATCCCGAGGTTATAAAGTGGGAAGTTGCCTCAATGGCAAGGCCCCCTGAGCTGTCACTGGATTCTATGGCACCTTTTCTTGTCTCATTTCTGAAGCCAGAAGTGCCATGCACTTTTCTGAATGATCCATCTTATACTGAAAAGGAATGGGAAAAATAACTAAAACATAGCATGGTAAAATAATCACATTCATGCCTCTATTCAAAGTTACACATGTATGAGCCGGTGTTGTTATAAAAATAGTCCATCATGGTTGGAAATCAATGCTGTTTACAACAGGAACAGTTGACTTGCATGTGTTTTTTTGACAATCACTAACAATTGAGAATTACATATATATATATATATATATATATATGTGTGTGTGTGTGTGTGTGTGTGTGTGTGTTTAATTTTCTGAATATTAATATACCATTACTTGAAAGACAGTCAACACAGCAGACCTTGTAATACCACATGATTTTTACAATCTTAATTATTTTTATAAATTCTATTTTAAGCTTTGAAGATTTTATTTTTTAATCTTCTAGCTTTTTTAGTTTGAAGTGAATTTTATTGGTGCAATTTAGACATACATAGTGATCACCCATCACAGGGCATTTGTAGCAGCGCCTCCCTTGATTCTCCAATCCACTCCCGTCCCTTCAACCACGCTCCTTATTTACAAAAGCTTTGTTTCCATTTTTCCTTTTATTTTTTCTCCCCCCACTCCCTTTTCAATTTCAACATTTTCTTCTGTTTTACATTTACTAGACACATTGGTCCTCATTTATCCACAAAGTTCTCATACCAGAGAAACAATGCAATATTTAAACCTGTGGCTAATTTATTTCATTTTAGAATATGATCTCAAGGTGCATCCATATACCTAGAAGTGTCTCCAGTTTATCCTTTATGGCAGGATGGTTGATCCTCCATGGTGTAAAAACTCCACACCTTTTCCATTCATCTCTTGCTGGACATTTGGGCTTTTTCTAAGATTTAGTTATTAGAAATTGTGGTGCTATAAACATAAGTATATGCACATATCCCTGTGGTATGATGCTTTTTAAATTATTTCAGAATCTTTTCAGAGTCTTTACAAGTTTTTTCTTTCTCTTCCTTTCTTTAACAATTTTTTTTAATGTGCTTTGTTTTCTTTCCTGAAGTTCATCAGAAAACAACTTTGTCCTGATGTCTTGGGCAGGTGGAGCAGCAGGAGAGGGAGGACAGGTTTCCTGTGAACAGAGGGTCTGAGACCCAGGAACGGGGCACCTGCACTGGCAGTGAGAGGCTGCGTGGGTGCCTGGGGTGGGAAAGCGGAACCTGGGAAGAATTTGCCGGTGGCTGAAGCAGCCCGGAAAGAGATGGCAAGCCTCAAAATGTGTATGATCAGCTTATTTGGATTTGAAACTGTAGACTGAATCGTTAAAAATTAAATTAAGGTGAAATACGAATCACAGAAAGTCATCTTATTTATGTTATTAACAAAAAAGTTTTACTCTCAGTTCTTTGGACTTTAGGCAGCTCCATCCATGTTCTACAGCTTTCTCAAATCAGGAAG